>JAPZQE010000046.1:0-85000 GCA_028828645.1 Rhodotorula sp. PL61-2 | reverse complement strand
TCGCCGGCGCAAGGCCATGCGATTCGAGCAGTTATCATGATTCACCAAGGAGACCCGAAGGCCATTGGTTTTGGATCTAATAAATACATCCCTTCCAGAAGTCGGGATTTTTCAGCATGTATTAGCTCTAGAATTACCACAGTTATCCATGTAGTAAGGTACCATCAAATAAACTATGACTGATTTAATGAGCCATTCGCAGTTTCACTGTTTATTGCTTAAACTTAGACATGCATGGCTTAATCTTTGAGACAAGCATATGACTACTGGCAGGATCAACCAGGTAACTATCTCTGAAGGGGCTTTGCCGTGAGGCGCAGCCCAAGAGTCGTTCATCAGGCGAACCTGACTAGTAGACTCCGAGTATGTTACAAATTGTGTAAGTTCAACCGAACTGGAGTTGATACACAACATCGCTTGCTGTCTAGGCGTGAACCTGTCTAGCTTGCAACGTCATGCACATCTACTATTCCGGCCTTGCTCACTCTACTTGTTTTCTCTACCGCACAGAAGTCGAGTAGATCGGCAAGTAGGTTGAAGATTGGAATCCGCTTGGCTAGAGTATAGCGCTCGCTTCATCTATCTCTTCGATTGGTTTGTGAGGACTGGTTTGGCCAACGGCAAGCAGTCTACACGGTTTTACCCTTCGTCGCTCCGAGGAACAACTAGAGCAGGGAACATGCGTTTCATTACTCCAAGGCTCGCACCTTTTTTCACGTCCAGCAATTATCCCAGGCCTCGGTTCATCGACCCTGAATACAGATTCCGGGTAGATTAATATGAAGCCAGTCATGGAGGATTACAACAAGATTAGAATTGCTCGTAGATTCATTCAGCAGACAATGTGGATTCGCCATCGCATTCGGGCTAGCACACATCACCATACTTCATTCATCTGCGTTCTTCACTCGCTTTCGCCTTCATGAGGTTGGCAAATCTTGTTTCATGCACACCTGTTTCAACTCATGGTAAATCGGTTCGATTCTGGTGTCGCCCACAACTTCGCATTTTCATGAGTGGGGCAGGTCATTCTGATCTGGCCTAACTTCACTGCACAACTGCGCACCCTGGTTCGCAAGTGTGTGAGGGGAGGAGTCTATGGAGATGGCCGTTTTTGTTAGGCTGTAGCAATACATCTGGCTTGCACTCTTGCGCAAAAAAGAGTGCTTCTGCACAGTAAACCTGATGCACAGGACAAGGTCTTTCTCCTGCTGAACAAAAAAAAAACCTGCGGCAGCACAGTGTTCTCGCCTGGTCACCCACGGCAATACTCTCTGGCCCCTGCCATGCTTAACTTCGCGGATCGGACGAGACGCGGTGTGTTCATGGCGGTATGGCCGCAGATAACAAGAGACTGTTCGCAGAGGCAACATAACCCCTCTTCATACACATTCTTCCGTCATTTCCCCCCTTCTTCTGCAGTAAAATGGCTCTCTAACCCTTGCTTGCTTATTCCTGTATTCTCATCCATATGAAACATGAAAGATTAGTTAGTGATGACACACAAGATGCCGGGAAATCTGGGTTTGGGCAAAGTGACAAGGCTACCCCCAGGGTAGCCTTCCTTCAATGTGGCCCCAGTTCCGCCAAAGTACACTCATATGTGCATTGACTGTGTACAAGTCCTGAACAACGAAAATCAATGTCAGGCAAGGTGTAGTGATGGAGAAAACCATGTTCTTGAGTTGCTTCCGTGCAAGGGCAGAGCAAAGGTAGCCATTTTGCAGAATGTTGTTGGCTTCCTCTCTTTCAGTAAGGCATAGACTGGCTCTATTCCAACATCATGGCAGTATGGGTGAAGGAAAGAGACGATGAAGAGTGAGAACAGCATGGATGAAGTGAGGGAGAGTGTGGTGAGTTGAACGGTCATCCTTCCTGACTCTCTCCTTTCTTTTCTTCCTGTTTGCCAGGGAGTTACTTGTGAGTGAGTACAAGTACAGAGATGCAAAAGAAGCAAAGAGGACGTAGGGGAGAGAGATGGGAGACTTGAGAGAGCATCCTGACCCACACGGAAGCCTCCCCTCCCCCCTTTCCACCCCTCCTCTTTCTTCTACTTTGTGCAATTCCAGTGCGAAGAATGGTGTCAGGTTTCCCCTTTTTGCGTGAGAATACAATACAAAGAGGGTAACTTTCATTACAAACTTGTCAGAGCAACGCTAATGAACATGAGCCCCCCCTGAACCAAACCCAAGACAATAAGCCCTGCCAGGTATTCAAGGTTAGAGTGCTTCAAGATTGCTAATCCACATATCTATTCTTTCACTATGGTACTCAATCCCCTGTTGCCTCTAATCAGCACGCCAGTATAGGTTCCCTGAAAGCAGGTTTGTTGATATGGTCTGGTAGGCCATCTGCCGATGCACAGGTTAACTAGCTTTCTGTATCCTATATGCTGAACTCACCTACTATTCCAGATATCAACCTTGTCATGAAACCCCAGTTTGCGGATACAACACCTTGTTCTGCAAGGCCACCGAGCACTTACACACTCTCCATCTGTTGGTGACTGAGTATGTGTCCATCACCTGACCTGCCAATAGTGATCAGATATTTTGTCCTGCAAATACACATTCCGAATTCCTTGCAATATACTTTCGACCTTCTCTCAATGCAGTATCTGTGCAGTGCAATAGCCCGACCATGCTTGTCTAAGCAAAATTCTGCCGCTGCCCGGTGATTCCTTTGTTGACTTTCTGTATTGGTCCTGATACAAGTCGCGCTATTGTAGCATACTATTCTGTGGGGTTGAACTTGCTATCACATTGCCCTATGTCAGGGCAGCCTGCACTTGTTGACTGTTGCCACGCACACTGCTGTAGAGTGTGCAGCCAGTTAATGGGTTTCAGGCGGAGGGGGAATTAGCCCTGCTAAATTGTAGGAGGAAATGCATTGTTTGGATAAATCAATGCACAAGCGAGTAATGTTTGGATAAAAATGATAAACAAGCGAGTAATTCAGACAAGGATGGCTTGTAGTCTTCCAGGAGACGGGCTACTTGTTGTAATCAGGGCTATTGTCCAGCAATCCTCTCGGATGCCAAGTTCGCTGCGTTGCTCTCACCAGCTGGGCAAGCCTTGCATAATTTTGTCAGCTTTGACCCCAGTGGTCCGGCGCAGGGGAAGGGGTTCCACCCGTTCAAAGGTCAAAAGTGTTGCCCAGATTAACGGCAATTCATGCTTTGTGTATCCCCTCTATTCCCCAACTCGGTTTCCTGAGGCAAATCCTGCCGGGCCATGCCTAGAAAGGTGGGGAAGTCATGCAAGAAATCAGACAGGGACTGGACTAGCCAAGAGCGTCACGTTTCATAGACTTCCGCTCCTCTACCTCCAGCCACCGCTACTTCGGCCTCGTCCCTGCCTCTCCGGCTCAAGCAATCCGTGAGCGGTTTCTGCACGCACAGTGCAACAGGTTAGTCCTGAGCATGAGCACAAGAAGCCAGTATGGTGAGGGAAGGGGTGATGCACATCTCGCGCAGGGTACGGATGCGGGACGGGAAGGGGAGGAAAGGGGACGCACAATTCATCCTTTCGCGTTACGCTGCGTGCTGCAGCTGGTGAGACAAAAAAAAGGTAGAATATTGAAAAGGCGGAGTGCGGGAGGAAGAGGGCATCATGCGAGAGGGAGGGGAGGAGATGGATGAGGCGCAGACAGCGCGCTGTCAGCGCGCGTTCGAGGAGGTCACAGGCGAAGGCGCAGTGCATGGCACGGCAACGGAGGAAGGGGGAGACGCACCGCGCGGATGGGGGCCATGAAGAGCGGGAAACGAGTTCAACTTGTACCGCCAAGCGGGGCGAGCGGCACCGGCAGGAAGAGCAGGTGGTGGCAAACCATTTGGGTTTCTTACAAGCTAGAGGCTTCCAAGGTCGCCAGAAAACAAGAGAGAGAAGAACAAGCGGACAAGCAAGGGGAAAGGAAGGAGAGCAGGCGAGATCAGCGACTGCCGGACCAACGTGCAAAAGCGAAAGGGAGCGAACCCGGTCATCCGTTGACCTGCGGACGATATCGAGCGCAGTATGAGCGGAGAAGCGATTGCTGAAGGAGAAGCGAGGGACCTGCGAACGGAAGCGCTCCGACGGGGGCGCAGCGAACGAGAGCGACGTGATGAAGTCGGTCAAAATGCTGTGCTGGAGGACGCCAAGAATCTACTTGTGGGGCGCGACAAACTGCGGGCGCTCGGGAGGTCAGCGCTCGCTCGGTAGGCGAAAATAGCGAGGCTGCACAGACGCACGAAACTGTCGAGGGTTCTCTTGCAATGCGAGTTAAGATCTGCGCGAGCACGCGTTCTCATGCACTCTCACGTCGGTTATTGCGCAATGGAGAGCGGTTATGGAGAGCCGCCGCACACGCTGGTCCTGCTCCTTCGCGTCGCATCAGATAACGCAAAGAGAAGGAGAGGCGGAGTTCGGTGCAGGATGAGAGCGTACCTCTTGTCGGAGACGACCGCTTGATGTCCCTGGACAAGAGGGGCGGTCAGCTTGATTCCCAGGGAAGAGTAACGCCGGACTGCGCAGCCGAGACTCCGCGATGCCTGCCGTCGTGGCTAGAAGGTCTCACACGCGGGCTCGAGCTGCGCAGTCCCTCGTGAGAGAGGGGGGAAGGGAGGAAAAGGGGGCAAGGCCCGACGAGCGATCGTTAACTCACGTTCAGACCGAGTGTTGTCGATAGCCCACCGTGTGGAGAGGATGGAGGAGGAAGGGGGAGACGGGCCGGTTCGATCGGCGCCGTGAAGACAGGGAGGGTTAGTGCGGGCCCAAAAACCGCAAAAGGGGGACGGAATATGCTGAGTCAACCTTGCAAGCTACCTTAAGCTGTCGGGTGCAACGTAGGGGTCAAGCATGGGAGCTGGCGAGAAGCTAAAGAGCAGAAGAGCCAGCTAGGAAGCGAGCAAAGCGGAAGGAGGCGCGGATCGTGTGCCGCCCGCGTTGACGAGCGAAGTGGAAGAAACAAGCTAGTGCGGACCTGCGAGCGATGCTTGGCAACCGTGAGCGCCAGTCAGCAATAGGTGAAGGGCAACGGACGGACCTGCGAGTCAAAGCGCAGCGACTC
The DNA here is from genome assembly GCA_028828645.1 of Rhodotorula sp. PL61-2. Taxonomy (NCBI): domain Eukaryota; kingdom Fungi; phylum Basidiomycota; class Microbotryomycetes; order Sporidiobolales; family Sporidiobolaceae; genus Rhodotorula; species Rhodotorula sp. PL61-2. Next base: position 79,954 of record JAPZQE010000046.1, on the reverse strand, counting down.
GTCCGCATCAAGCGAGAGCGACGCGACTTGATCAAGATGCAATGCAGCAGGACGTGAATGTGCTCGACGAGCATGCTGAGCTGCGGATGCTTTATAAGTTAACGCAAAGCCGAGAGAGAGGATATCAAGAGCGGGAAGGACGCACATAGCGCTTTAGCACACCTGCCGTCTATGCGCCGAGATAGCTGTGGACACTCAAGGATTAGAGGCTGCTGTTCCGGTGGAAGGAAGGGCCGTACCACTTACTCGCCCTCCTTTCCGACGCTCACCTTGCACGGCCGACGAGGCATGCAGTCGGGCCTCTCGGCAGCAGTGAGAATGAGTGCGGCAGCCCTTTGCGGGTCAAGATTGTTGGCAGTCAGAGCGCCGAGGATGGAACGAACGGGGGAACAGGCATGCATCGGAGGAGACGAGCGGCGGTAGAGACGAGCAAGGACAGAATGCGAGCAATGCGGCTGGCGAGAAAGTGGCTGCAAGAGGGTGGTGCTCGAGCATAGAGTACGTAGCGACGGGGAAAGGCAAGAGAAAGAACTGCGCAGCACATTCAGTCAGCACACGCAGCAGAACAAGGGGAGGCGAAAAGAGAGGATCTGCGGGCGGAATGGAAGACGGGACGCACTGTCAAGGTCCACGGCGCCGCGACGATTAGAATGCATGAACCGAGGAAAGCGTGAAAGCGGGGTCTGCATGAACGAACGGAAGAGCGAGATGCGAGCAGGGGGCGGACCAGGCGCGGCAGGTGAAAGATAAGCGGAAGAGGGGCGGCTACGGGCGAGCGAAGCAAGGATTGCTGTGTGTCAGCTCGGCCTCTGCGCCGCGAAGGGGCTCTGAGATGCGAGGTTGACCCTGCCCGTCCTCGCACCGCACCTGGAGACGTGCGAGGAGAGGGAGAAGGGAAGCGGCGCACCTTTCTGCCTGCAAGCTCCGCCTCGTCGAGCTGACAGCACATTGTAACGCTTGTTTCTAGCTGCTCCAGCCTCGAAGCGCCAGAGCGGGAGGCCGACGCTGCTTTTGGGGGAACGCGGAGATGGCGTGGAATGGCGTCGCAGAGGCTCATGGCGAGCGGGAGGGTAGGAAGGGCGATGTGCAAGTAGGTACAGCGCTCAGCATGTCGTCGTGCAGCCGATCGGCGAGTGCAAGCGGTGTGGACGAGGGGAGGGAACCTGGCGACGCGCCCCCTTCGAGTCGGCTCGACCCAACCTTGCCGCCGCGAGCTCGCAGGACGCGCCGAGATTGCTCCACACGTGCAGATCCCGCTAATCACCCCGCTACGTGCACCTGCACCCTCCTGCACGCGTCCTCCTGCACGCCGTCCTCGTCGACCTGCGCCCTCACCCCGACTCCGCCCACACCGCCCTTGCCACGACTCGCGCAGCTAGGCCGCCCGCTTAGCAGGTCCCCAGGGTTGCGCTCTACGGCCGAACCGCACTCTGCCCTTCACGTGCGCCCCCATCCACGAGGGCCTTTCCGCTCCTCCCTGACCCGTCTCGCCGGCGCTGCCCCCCGCCCCTCTGTACTCGCTGAACGACACAACTACGCTACGCTTGCAAATTCATCGCAGCTGCGCGCCAGCTGAGCTCGGCTGCACGCTACCCGGAACTACCCTGCTCCTCCCGGCCGCCGCTCTCCATCTGAGCGGCTGAGCGGCTCTCCTCGCTCCTCAACTCCGCTCTGAAGCGCAGCTCGAACATCTTGAGCCTTTTAGCGCTATGGAGCGCGTCGCGCGCGGGTCGTGGGCAAGGAGGAAGAGAAGCGGCGGGCGAGCGGGCTGACGCTCGATGCACTCGAGCGAGACCAGTGCGCCCTCGACCCGTCCCTCTCGCCTCCCGGAATACAAGAAGCTGACCACTCGCTCCCGCAGGTTTACTCAAATTGCATAGCGCTTACAGCTTGAGCTGGCCATCCCTTCCCTCCGCTCCAGGACCTTTCCCTCCCCTCCACCTTCGCCCCCTTTCCCGCTGAGAAATGCTGTAGATCGATCTGCCGCCGTCAGCCGCTTGTAAAGTTTCTCCTCACCAAAGCCTGCGGCCGATGAGAGCGGCGGAGCTTCACGGAATCAGCGATAGCTGGCGACTCATGGGAGAAGCCCGCTCCGTGCTCGCTCTCCGAGTCTAAGCTTCCGCTGCGCTGGCCTCGCCCGTGAGCACGTGGATTGCCCGCAAGCGTGCGCCTTTCCACTTCGAGCGAGCGGAATGAACTCTCGCGCATCGAGAGATCCAGACAAAGGGCGCAGGAACAATAACGAGCGGGGTAAGATCCCGCCCTCCTTCTCGCTCGCTGCATCCCAACACCTCGTCGAAGCTCGGATGACCCGGATCAGGCTTGTCGACGTAGACCGACTGCATCGCGCTCGCTACGACCCGCACGGAAGGAAAGAAACACGAGAGACGCACCTGCGGACCCTTCGCGCTTCCCCATCGCGGAGATCGCCCCGCACGCTTGAATTCGCCATCTTCTCCCGGCCGGCCATGCGTCCGCGACGACGCCGCCCGAAAGCCCCGGCCGACGATGTCGAGTGAAACCGAGGCGGGAGAGAGCGGGAGAAGCGGGCGCACCAAAGGTTGTCCTCCCTCCGTCACGCGCTCGCACCCGCTGCACCCGCTCCCGCTCCTTCCAAAGCGCCTAACGCCGCTCGCTATGCCCAAGCCAGCCGGCCAAGCGGTGAAGAAGACGGCGAACAGCGCGTCGGAGGCGGCCCTCCGCAACATCACCCAGCTCTGCCTTAAGACGGAGCAGCGCAAAGTGCGCCGGCTGGTACGCGCGAGCCGCCGTGACAGGCAGCCCGAGGATAATCACGTCGTCAGCGCCTACGAGGATAGCGATGGAGGGGCTGCGAGCGGGCCCGACACGGAGGACGAGGACTCGGACGCCGACTGGCACCCGAAGACGGCGAAAACGGCCTTGAAAGGGTCGAAGAAGTTCGCACCCGTGAGCGACACGCGCTGCGAGCGGCAGGAGGTCCAGCCGGTGAAAACGGCGGCGGAGGTTGCGTTCAGCAAGCTCTTGACACTCAACCTCCCCCGCGACTTCCGTCTCCTTCTCTCGCAGGAGTACGTCAAAGAGCGGCTCAGCACGCTGAAGGGCATCACCGAGGCGCGGAATATCTGCGAATCGCTGTTAGCGCCAGCTCCTCCATCCGCCCCGGTCGGAACTGATTCCACCTTCCTCCGACAGGTGCACCCTCGCCGTGCCGTCCTCGTCGAAGAGCAAGCGCAAGCGTATCAACATCGGCAATACGAAGGCGACGCGCGAACGGCTCGCGCCCGAATGGCGCCCCATTGCCGAGACAGGGACGATCTTCAAGTTCAGCGTCGTGAGGAGGGCGATAGTCACCAAGTACGGCTCGTCAAGCAGCTGCAGCGTCAGGCTCGCCGGATTTGCTCGCCTGAGTTGCGCGACGGAGGGGGAGCGCGCACTCCTCGCGAGCGCGAAGGACCCGCGCGACGTGCACGCCAGTCATCGCTGCGGCGTAAGGACATGCGTCAGGGCCGAGCACGTCGTCTTCGAGCGTGGGGCGGTGAACACGAGCCGCGCAGTATGCTTGAGCAACGACCCGAGCCCGCCATGCGCGTGCAAGCCTCACTGCCTCACGCCGACGGGGAAGGCGGCCGCCGAAGGCGAGCCGCCTGACCAGCACGCGTCTAGCGCAAAGCGCAAGTACACAGTCGAGAAGACGCCGACGCCGATGCCGAGGGCGAAGAAGGCGAAGCAGGTCGGGGCGGTCTCGATGGCGATGAAGGGCGAGACGAAGGGGAGGAGCAAGGCGGTGCTTGCAGCCCCCCTGCCGGGAGCATCGGCGGCGGCGGCAAAGGAGGTATTGGACCTAACGCTCGACAGCGACGACGAAGGCGCCGAGGTCCTTTCCCCGCGCGCGTCCACCTGCACCTCCTTCCGCTCCTCCTCCCGCTCCTCCTCCCGCGCACCCTCCCGCACACCCTCCCGCAGGACGTCTTCTCGCGCCCCTTCGCGCACATCGTCCGTCGAGCCGCGCCGCGCTGCCTCCCGCATGCCGAGCTCCTCCGGCCCCAACACCCCGCGCGAGTCCTCCCCCGCGCCCGCCAAGTCCCCCTTCTCCGACCGCTCCTTCTCGCCTTCCCTCTACGGCAAGCCGTACGCCCCGCTCGCGCGCAAGACCAGGAGCTGGTCGCCGGCCGTGCCCATAGTGCACGAGGCAGTCAGCGACGAGACACAGGTCGTCGAGGATTCGCAGGAGGCGGTCAGCCGCACGTACGATTTTTCGTTCAAGTTGCGCACGGTCGCGTCGCGTATCGAGGTCGAAGGCGCGGCGCAGGTCGAGTCAGTATCGGGGGAGGCAGGGTCGACGCACGAGCAGGTCGAGGCGGCGAAGAAGCACATCGGCGACTCCAAGGCGGGTTCGACGGGAGATGCGGCGCACGACGAGGCGGAGGCCGAAACCGAGCAGGGGGTCATGACGGCGACGGATGCGGGTATGGCGAAGCAGAATGTCGGCGAGACGGCGGGCGGGGCGGACGAGGCGGCGAGGAAGGGGTGGTGGTCGTGGGTGCCGCGGTGGTTGAGGTAGAGGGGCGAGGCGCGAGACGCACAAAAAACAGCTCGAGGTTGTACTGTTACACGACGTTGTATGTTTCAGTCGAGCGTCGAGCGACGCGAGGCGTCCAGGCGAGTCGAGCGTCGGGGCAGAAGTCGGACGAGAGGGCGAGGAAAGGAGGGACAGAGTGGTCACGGTCAGCGCTCGTGCCTTGCCTCACCTCGGAGGGCGAAGGGAAGCAGATCGTACCTGCGCACGCGTCTGAGAGGCGACCACGGGGAGGAGGGCGACGAGAGGGAGGGGAAGGGGGAAAATGGTGTTAGAGGCTGCATGACGCGCGCCAGGCGAGGTCGAAGAAGAGGCAGAAAACGGGCGCGTCAGCTCGAGCTGCGCGGAGGGCTGCGAGAGGTGCGAGCGGACCCACCTGGCGGCGGCGACGGAAGGGGGCGAGGTTGGGGAGAGCGAAAAGGGCGGCAGTCGGCTGGAGGGTGGGAAGAGGAGCAAGTACAATGCTTTTCGTCAGCTCGGCGGGTTCGATCTGTGCCTACTGGGAGGAGGGCGCACCTGAGAAGGGGATGACGAGGGTCGAGAATGGCGCGGACAGAGGACGACAAGAACGAGGTCGCGCGGGCGGAAAGAGCTCAGCAAGAAGCATTAGGCGAAGCCTAGCGCGGAACGCAGTCAGTCGGAGCAGGGAGCAGCGGGAGGTGCGGGAGAAGGCATCGCGACTCGCTCGCTCCGCTTTCAAAGTCACAGGGACGCGCTCGACGCGCCCGCGTGCGGTATCTGACTTGCTGCGTCCCTTCGTCTGGTGTCGTTGCTCGCGCCTCGGCTCACGACGCAGGGACTGAAACTTCCGCCGCCTGAGGCCTTGCAATGCGCTGTTGATGCCCGTCAGTGCGCTTTGCGTCCTCCTCTGGACGATTGCCACGATGCGTGTGCGGGCGAAGGGGGTCTTGAAGGGCGGCAGTCGCCAGCGTGCGCAACGGTCGCGCTTGCCTTCTTGCAACCACGCGACAGTGACGTAGAAGCTGACGCTGGCACGGCGCCTCCGCCTTTTGCCTCACTTCGCTCGCACGTTCCGGCATCAAGGTCTCCCGACGCTTTGCGCTTGCCAGCACTGTTCCGCCTTCGCCTACTAAAGCTGCAAGCTACAATTCTGCTCGGGAATCAGGAGCCAGCGATCAAGCCGCAAGTACTCCTCCCCGACCTCATCGCACGCGCTTCGCGTACGATGTCCCTGCTTCCCGCTCCATACCTCGCTTCGCTTGCTCTCCTGCGCCATGTGCTTGATGGTCCCGCCCTACCTTGCCGGAGAAGCTCGGCAGGCGTAGGCTCCTCGCCCAAAACGTTCAGCTTTGCTCCGCGAAACCGTCCCTTTCGTCTTGACGATCCGAACTTCCCACGCGGTTCACCTTTGAAGAGGAACGGGACGCTGAGCTGCTTGACGGCGCTCAGAACTGCTCTACACCGATCACATCCCGCGCCTCGCCAATAACTACGCGCAGCCCCCTGCCCGACCACGACGACTTTGGGTCGTCGATACCGTGGAGGAAGAGCTCGTAGCCGGGCATGTACCTGCGCGGAGACCGTCAGCACACGGACGAGCGCGGGACGAGGCGAGAATCAGGGCCTGATCATGGCGAGAGCGGGGGAGGCAAAGGAGGCGGCGAGGAGCGGAGACGCACCGCGCGATAAAGTGCTTGACCTGCTCGTCCGTCATGCCGATGCCGCCGTTCTTCGCCTTCATGTTATGCTCTTGCTATATGCGCGAGCGAGTGAGGGGAGGTCAGCGTCGTGCACGGAAAGGACCGGAGGAACGTGACGCACCTGTAGCCGCCACTCCCATACGTAACCCATCCGCTCCGGCCTGATCTGCACAAATACGTCGACCATGTCCCAGAGCGCCGTATACCCCTTCAGATTCTCCTGCACGACGCGGAGGTGCTCCTCCTTGTGCTCGAGGAGGAACGGCGGCTCGTAGTCGATGCCGATGCGCTCTTTCGCCTTGGCCGGGTCGCGGCGTGCAAGCTCGTACAGCTCGCCGAGCAGCTGCGGCGGGTCGAGCGGACGGAAGCCGTTCATCCACCCCTCAAAGACGACGACGTCGACCTCGTCCGGGCGCTCGACCTGCACCCACTGCTCGACGGGGAGACGATCGCCTGCGCCGCCATTGAGACTTTTCTCAAATACGGGGAGGGCAATGGGTGCCGAGCCAGGTGCGGGTTGCTTGAGCGCCGTGAGGAGGGCGACGCCGAGCGGAAGATCGTGCGTGCCGGCTTGGCCGCGACCGGCGAGGAGGGCGTTCGAGGGGTCCGAGGCAGCGACGGCGAGGAGGCCCGTGTAGGGAAGGTAGAGATCGTCGAGAGAAAGGGCGGCAGTGCGGATGAGCGCAGGAGAAGAGGACGAGGCGGAGGCGAGGAGGGCGGGAAGCTTCGACGCGGTGTACGACTTGCCCTGCGGGCGGCGAAATCTCCCGAGTCAGATACGGCCACACGAGACGCGGGATCCAGGAGGAGAACGCACGCTGCCTTGCGGGCCCTGAATGGCGCAGACGAGAGGCGGTGCCCTCGTCGCGTGGCCGTGCTGCTCTCGCCACGCCTTGCGATGCGCCTCGAGTTGCGTGACGACAAAGTCGGCAATGAGCTCTGCGGCGGTACGTGGGGCGGGGTCGACGCTGGGCATGGCGGGTTAGGCGGCGGACGCACGAGTGCGGGAGGGGGCGAGGGTGGAGAGCAGCGAGGAAGCGGTGTAGCGGCGGCCGGGTGCGCGTGTGCACTGCAGGTGGCGCAGGAGCATGCAGCGGCGAGGGGTACGAGCGGGAAGAAGCCAGAGTCGGGATCGGAGCGGCGGAGGGGGACGAGGAGAAGCCGCCAGGTGGGGGACAAGTCCGCACTCGTCCTCCGCAGGGCTGTGCGAGCACTCGAGCATCCGTACGAAAGCATTGGCGATATCGTATATCAGTCGAGGTATCTTCTCGCAGAGAGAGGCCGGTCGGCAACCTGGCGAAGTCCGGGTCGACGCTCAGGCTGCAGCGGGTTTGTCTTGACCCAACGTTTGGCAGAGCGCGCCTGCGACATACGGCTAGAGCAACAGGCCGCAGCTCGCCAGAGCCCTCGACAGCACACCCGCGCCGCCCATACCCGCGCGCACCGCCTATCTCGCCTCCTCATCTCCCGCCCTCGCCCCCTCGCCCGTTTCGCTGCGAATAAACATGGCCCCGCCGCCGCCCAAACCCTGGGAGCGCGCACCACCCGCAGCAGCCGCGTCCATCCTGCCCGCCTCGACCACCTCGGCCTCCTCGTCTGCCGCCGCACCCGCCCCGGCAAGCTCTGCAGCCGCAACCACGCCTACCGCGGCTCCTGCGCTGCCTGATCGACCCGCTACGATGGCAGCAGGCATGTCCCTCCGTCTTCCGGCATTGTTTGGCGGGCCTAGCGTCTCGAAGCCTGGCTGACGTTGCCGACTGCCTCTGCTCGCAGGAGCAACGACTCTCGGCGCGACTCCCGTTTCAAGTGTGCGTCTGCTCTCTTCGGTTGTTCTGGCGCTGGCGGCTGCGATGCGTATGGGGAGAGGAAGCCCTCGCAGTTCATGTCTTCCCGTCCTCCGAGACGAGCAGTTTGACGGCCGTGATACAGCTTGTTGACGCATAGGCGCGCGCAGATGACCTCGCCATACGGCGCAACGGCGGCGACGCCGTACTCGTCGGCCTACTCGTCGCCCTACTCGCGCTACGGCTCGTACGGCTCGAGCTATGGCGCGGGCTACGGGGGTTACGGCGGTGGCTACGGCAGCTACGGCGGCATGGGTTCCATGTACGGCGGGTATGGAGGGTACGGCGGGATGGGCGGGATGTACGGCGCTGGCGGCTTTGGCGGAGGAATGCCGGGCATGTACGGCGCGCCCGGCGCCGAGCTTTCGCTCTCGCAGCGCATGGAGCACGGCACGGCGGCGACGTTCCAGATCCTACAGTCACTCGTCGGCGCCGTCGGCGGGTTTGCCCAGATGCTCGAGTCGACCTTCATGGCGACCCACTCGTCCTTCTTCGCCATGATTGGCGTCGCCGAGCAGTTTGGCCACCTCCGCAACTACCTCGGCCAGGTTCTCAGCGTCTTCGCCCTGCTCCGCTGGTGCAAGAGCCTGCTCTACCGCCTCATCGGCAAGACCCCTCCTGGCGAGGCAATCTCGGCGGACGGCTTCCGGGCGTTCGAGGCGGCGGGCGGAGTCGCAGGGCAGGGCAAGCCGGGCACCGGCGCTGCGGCCGCCCAGCCCAAGATGTCGAAGCGCCCGCTCGTCGTCTTCTTCCTCACCGTCATCGGCCTCCCATGGCTCATGAACCGTCTCGTGCGGCTCATCACCGCACGGCAGGAGGCCGAAGCCGCGCGCCTCGCCGCGGCCGGGCAGCTTCCGCTCCAGCTCGATGCCTACGGTCGTCCGCTACCGCCGCAGGCGGCCGTTGCCACCGCTACCCCGCTCGATCCGAGCCAACTCACATTCGTCCGCGCACTTTACGCGTACGTGCCCCCGCCCGAGGCGGCGGACAAGGAGCTCGCATTCGCCAAGGACGACATCATCGCCATCCTTGCGCCGAGCCGCGAGGAGCGTGCGCTCCAGGCCAAGGAGGCCAAGATCGAGGGCTCGCCGACCGCTGGGACATGGTGGATGGGCAGGAAGCGCGACGGTACGACAGGGTGGTTCCCGAGCACGTACGTCAAGGAGCTCCCGATGAATGGCGCGGCAGGCGCCAAGACGGCCGAGCGCGGCGAGGCGAAGAAGGAGGTCGTGGCGGCGTGATCGCAGTGATCCGTAACACAGCAGTGCAGTCTCGTGTTCGCGTCGTTTGCAGGGCAAGCGTGGGAGCAAGCGAGAGCATGAAAGGCGGAGCTGCCCGCCCTCGAAGCTCTCGGAGTCGAGTACACCTCTAGCGAGCTTCATGCGCTTGAGCACAGAACCGAGACCTTGCCGCAAAACGAGGGAGGAGTCATACAGGCTACACTTTGGGAGCGAACGGCCCCGCCGCTGCTCCTCCACGCCGCCTCCGCTCGTGCACCGCTGTCTACTCATGCGACAACCCAGCGTCTACCGCACGCTCTCGCCGAACACACCGGCGGGCTGGACATACCTGCGGGACGCGTAGATCGAAGGTCAGCCGCGAGTGCGATGGGACGAAGGAGCGGAGGGACACGCACGAGAAGCCGACGAACTGCTGCTGCACCGTCTCCGATAGATGCGAGTCCTCGACGACCGAGTCCTGCGGCGCCTCCGAGGTGAACTCGGTGTCGAACTATGGGTGGGCAAGCCGTTAGCTTCGGGCGCTTGGCAGCTAGGGGGACACCAGGGCGCACGTTGCTCGTGTCGGCAGCGCTCTCGACGCTCGGCTTGAACGGCGGCTGGATCTTCTTCTGCATGAGCTTCTTGAAGTCGATGTGCTTGGCGAAGAAGGGGTGCGTCCGGATCGACTCGGCGCCCGTCACGCCCAGCCGCTGCTGCGGGTCGCGCGTGAGCAAGCCCGTGAGAAGGGAGCGCGCGTCTGGTGAAATCTCGTCGCCGAAACGGAGTGGGTCGGTAAGGATCTGCGCGAGGTCGAGCGAGGTCAGCGGACCGCACAGGTGAGGCGGGAGGAGGAAGTGGCGGGCGAGGGGAAACGCACCTTCTGGTACATCTCGTTCGTGTTCTCCGAATAGAACGGCGGCAAACCCGACAGCATCTCGTACAAGAGCACGCCGAGGGTCCACCAGTCGACCTGCGCGACGCCGTGGGTGAGCCTCGCATGCGCGAGGCGGAAGGGAGCGAGAGAGCGTACCGTCTTCTGGTAGCCGTGGCCAAGCAGCAGCTCGGGTGCGAGGTACTCGGGTGTGCCGCAGAACGCTGTCAAGGGCGATTGTGGACGATGCGGAAGCGGGAAGGCGGGCGGAAATGTCAGCTCCCGCTCGATGCCCAAGACCAGTGAAGACGCTTCAAGCCGACAACAGAATGCGAGGATAGGAGCACGCACTGTTGGTCGTCTCGCTCTCACTCATGTTGAGCTTGCAGAGGCCGAAGTCGCACAGTGCGATGTGCCCGACATAGTCGATGAGGATGTTCTCGGGCTTGAGGTCGCTGCGAGCGCAGGATCGGGTCAGCGAGAGACGACCGACCAGCAGAAGGGAGGGCAGCCTGGCGCACCGGTAGATGACGTTGAATTGGTGCAGATGCTCGAGCGCGCAAAGAAGCTCGGCGGCGTAGAACCGGCTGCGCTCCTCGTTGAAGCGACCCTCGCGCTGGAGGTGATGGAAGAGCTCGCCGCCATTGACGAAGGCGAGCACGAGGTAGAGCTTCTCCGAGTTCTGGAAGGAGAACTTGAGCGGCACGATAAAGGGGTTGTTGACCTGTGCGAGAACGGTGCGCTCGGCGAGCGTGTGCGTCACCTCCGAGCGCGAGACGATGTGCGCCTTGCGGATCGTCTTCAGCGCGTAGATCCGCCCCGTGTCCTTCTTGCGGACCTGCATGACCTGCGGCCGGTGATGGGAGTGTTAGCGTCAGCGGGGGCATGATCTCTCCGTTCGAGCGATGCGCACCTTGCCGAACGAACCCTTGCCGATGACCTTGAGGAGGTCGAAGTCGTTGATCGAGAGGTGCTGAGTCTGTGGGCGAGGAGCGAACGGTCGAGGTCAGATAGGTCGAGGGACCGGGATGAGGTGCGAGACAACGAGACGAACCGTTGCAGGCTTGTAGGTGACCTGGATGTGGAACTCGCCAGCGCCGCTCGTCGCCCTGAACCATTGATCGGTTGGCTTGTTCGCGTCGAACGCCGGGAGGAACCTGCGGTGGAAGCGGGTCAGGAAATCGCAAGAGACGGTCGCCATGATCGGAAGACGCACTTGACGCCGCCGAGGAAGAGGTCGTTGCCCATGTCGTTACGGTTCTGGCCCGGGACGATGGGTGAGATGCGGAGGTAGGCGGAGATCGAGACGTCGGAGATGCGGGAAACGTCGCTGCACGCCCGACACCGTCAGCGCTCGCTCCATGAACGGTCCAATCGCTCGCGAGGAAGGGAAGGACGGACAAATGAGCACGGAACATCCAGGTCGGCGAGGTAAGCTCTCCGCCGAGCGCGTCGATCAGCACCTCGTTCTTGTCAAACTCGAGAACGACGTATCTGCGCAGAAGTGGTTCGTCAGCTTTGAGCTTTAAGTGCTCATAGAGCGGTGCTCGAGAGCGGATAGCGAGAGCTGAGCGCGCGGAGGGAAGACGTACGGCAACCACCACATCTGCTTGCGCTGCAGACTTTCCCTCCCACCCCTCGCGACGCCCGTCTGCGACTGCTCGACCGCATCCCTAATCCCGCTCGGGAGGTTGACGCCCTGCGGGAGCGAGAGATGCCGTGCCTCGACGACGCGGATGGTGAGGACACCGGTGCGTGGGACGGGCGGGCCCGAGGCGTCTGCTGCGCCTGGGTTCGGGCTGGCGGGCGCTGCGGGAGGAGTGGCGGATGCAGAGGGCGGCGTGGGTGCGGAGCTGCGGCCGGTCGCTGCCTCCTTGATCTCTACAAAGAGGAGGAGCGAGGGGGGTCAGCCACGATTCGCGAACTCCGAAGGCTGCAGTCTATGCGCGCGCCGTTGCGGTTCAGGAATGTGGCAAAACATCGTTCTCCTCGCAAACGGGCGACCATCCCCGTGAGCCCGCAACATCGCCTCGCCTCGCCTCGCCTCGCCTTGGTCAGCGAAGTGAGATGGCGTCCACCCCTCGGACCGCCTGGACATGGGCTCTAGCCGCAGCAGCACGCATGTTGAGCATGACAGGCAGCTCAGGCGCGCCGCTTTGTCCTGGCGCTTCGAGGCGACCTGCACCCGTGACGACCTCGGCAGTTGTGCAGCGAGAATGGCTCGCTCGGGCCGGATGCAAACTAGGAGGCAAGAAAGTACTTTTGCCGAACTTCCAGCTGGACATGGCCTCTAGTTCCTACGAAGCGACGTTGCTGATGTCGGTTCGAGCGGGGCGATGAGGACGGCGAGGCGGCGAGGCGGGTAGACGGCAGCTGCGACGGCGCTGTAGCGAGTGCGCTAGAGCGGTAGACGTGTGCCCAAGGTCTGGCAGCAGTTGCGCGCCCTTTCCAGCCGAGGGCGCGTTGCAGTGGAGGCGAGGCAGCGGCGGCCCCTCCCCGCTCGGCGCCCGCTCCCCTTGCCCCCCCGCCAGCCTCGTGCTTCTCCTCTTCGAACCCTCGCCGAAGTTTGCGGCTCTGGAACGGCTGCTACGGGATCTGCTTGGATGCTCTAACTCTCCCGTACGCGTCTCGCTCCGCCTACGTCCTCCCACTCTCAACCTCATGCCCGACTCGGCCCGGCTCGCTCTTCCCCGCAGCATACTCCCGACTTGTGCGTCGCCTTGCTAGTGCCCTCGCGACGCTCTGAATTGCGTCTACCAGCGCCCAGCGCCCGATGCTCTTGTGCGATGCTGTACCGCTTCCTCCGGGTCCTGCTCGCGCCAGCCTCTAGCTCTGTGCTTCACTCTGCTTCGAGATCATCTGCGTCCTCGGAAGATTCTGCCCTCGCTGCGATCGAGTCTTGCAAGTCAAGTTTTCACCTGAAGCAGCGCATCCGGGACGACTTCGTCCTGGGCAACGCGTTTTTGTCGAGTCACGCTCTGTCTTCCTTGTCCTCCTTCCACGCGCTTTCTTGCTTCGCCCGTCTCCTGCGCACCGCTGAGCTCCTTCCGCCTGTGCCTCCTCTCTTAGTCCCTCGGTTTGGCTCATCCAGCTTCACTTCCGCCTCCTCCAGCACATCCACTTCCTTGCAATCCAGCTTGACTGCCACACCTCCCTCCCCATCAAAGACGAGCTCTGCAACAACGGAAGGCAGCAGCAGCTTGGCCTCCAACTTAGGCTTCTAACTCGAGTAGCACGACGACCCCGCCAAACTCGTACGTGTCCTCCTCTAAGTTTGACCAATACGTCCGAGTCCGTGTGCGCGTCTGTCTACCTTGCGATTTGCGAGCAGCTTTGACGTCTCTTCTGTGCAGCCTCTACCCTCCAGACTTGTCCTCCTCCTCCTCCACCTTTGCGCCTGCCGCAACTCTGCCGCCACTTTCGACCGCCTCGGAGGGCGGGAGCTCCTATCTCACCAGTTGCATAGTTGGGCGTGGAATCTCTACTGGTAGGGACGCACTGCTGACATCCTACAAGCCTTCCACCTCCTCCATCGATGGCATCCCCCTCGCCTCGCTCACTGCATTGGTTTCCCCCCTCGCACAATGTACCGCTCTCCGCCCCGCAATTCAGCCTTGGCGGGTTCACGGTCGCCACGCTCAATAGGCTACGTGACCATCACACGCACCTAGCGCGCCTTGTCCCCCTTCTTCAACAAAGGCTTCCGCTCGTTCCCCTCTCACCTCAATTGTTCATCTTGTAGCCGGATGTGCACACCTTTATGGACTCCCGTTACTTTACAGATTGTAGGGCTCGAGCACGTGATGCCGCACATACGCCTCAAACTGCCACTCCTCATTTCTTCTCGAGACCCGCTCGCCCCGCTTGCTCTCACTGCTTCTCTGTTACCCTTGCGTCGCTTTTTTTCAGTGGGAGGCTCCACAGGTTCACATCAATCGAGAGCTTAGAACAATGAATGAGGAGCCCGGTGTCTTTGCAAGACTCGCGCGACCTTCCCAAGTCTCGCTCTCTCATTCTCTCGCTCGCAGAGTGCCCGTAAATCACGCACAGCCTTTGCAGCTTCTCCTAGCCGTACTAACTTCTTACTGAGCTCGATCCTTCAATCCCGTCCTTGTTCCGTCGCGTCTTGTCCTTCTTGATTTGCTCCTTGCCCTCTTGCGCTCCGCTGCTGGCGGTCCTAGTTCTTGCGCTGCGGGCGATGGGCGGTATCGTGAATGGGGATCTGGCAGAGTAAGAAGTCGACCACACACCTTCTTGCGGTTCTCTTCTTCCTCGCGCTCAACCTTGCGCTCCATCCGCCGTCGCTTCTTCTTAAGCCGGGCAAGCTGCGCCTTTCTGCGATTCTTGACTGCGTCGAGCTCGTCGGTGAGACGTTTGAGCGCCTTCTGCGCGGAGGAGACGGACGCCTGGGGGAAGAAAGACGGGAGAGCTGAGGACGACCGAGCGCGATGAGGCGGTGAGTCCGCGGGAGGGGTCTATGCGCTCGACGCAATGCCATCACGAGCGAGGGTAATCGCAGAGTCCAGCTGGAGAGCGAGAAGCGGGCAACGAGCGATGGGATGAGGTTGAAGAAGGGAAAGAGACGAGAGCGGCGGATTGAGGTGATCATCCTTGTTCAAGCGCAGGTCGCTCTCGCAGCTTTCCTGAATTGCACAGTTGCTCGAGAAGGAGAAGCAGCAACGGAGAACGCACGAGGGTGAGGGGGAGAGGAGGAACGGCCCGCCCAACTCGCAACCTCCCGCCCGCAACTCCCTGCAGCCAGTCAGAATGCACGGTTCGCCAAGAAACGTGCACAGAAGTACCAATGCAGCGCAACGGGGCCGCTCTATCCACAGCTAAGCGAGAACCCGCGCGCCTCCGTGCACCCCTCCCTCTCCCAAGCTCGCGAGCGCAACCGTCGCGGACCAGTCACCCATCGCCTTCCAATGCAGCCAGACGGCGGCGACGATGGCGACGTGCCAAAGCTGGTGCGAAGCGCCGATGTGCCATGCGCCGGGTGCGCAGCATTCAGGGAACTGCGAGAGAGGGTCAGCGAGATCGACGGAGCGAGGAGGGCAAAGGCGCACCTGGTTCGCGTAGAAGGAGAGACCGATGAGATACGCCGCGACCGAGGGGATGGCGGGGCCTGCGAGAAACGGGAGACCATCAGCGCCGAACAAGCGAGAGAAGGAGAAACGGGAGAACGCACTGTAGAACCAGATCGTCGGCACGAGCCCGTAGATGGCCGCCCTATGGGCAATGGGCGCGACCGCGCTTGCGGCGAGGGAGCAGAAGAACGCGACGCGCCAGCCCTTGTACTCGCGCTCGTTGAACCATTTGGCCCACGGGACGATCATGCCCGTCACACCGACGACGAGGTTGAATAGCATGTACGCCATCGCGAGACGCGAGTGCTCGTAGAAGCCATAGTACTATGGGCGGCAAGCGGTCAGCGGGTTCGACAAGCGAGAGAAGGGGGAAGACGCACCGTTGAGCCAGCGACGGACGCCGCGATGAGCCCGCTGATCCCGACGTAGTCGACGCATGCCGCACCGCGGTGCCAATGGCTCGTCGCGCAACCGGCGAAAAGGTGCCACGTAGTGCTGCAGAGAAGGCAATGCATTGCCGAGATCTGCGCGAGGATGGAGAGGGTAAGTTCAAGCACGTCGTACGCGAGAGGCGTGAAGACACACCACGAAGAGGACAGCGATGGCGGTGTCGCCGGGGTGCGGATCGGCGAGGACGTGCGGTGAGGACGACGAAAAGAAGAGGTAGTAGACGAGGAGGGCGACGAGGGAGAGGAAGCCGAGGAAGCTGCGCAAGGCAGGCGCATGCGTCAGCAACAAAGCTGAAAGGAATGCTGAGAGCGTGCGGGTGGACGCTTGAGGATGAAGGGGACGCGGAAGATGCGGGGGGGAACGAGCGTCAAGTAAGGGAAGACGCACTGGGACTGGATGTTGATCGTCTCGTTGTGCCACTGCCACGCGCTCTTGAGCAGCGTACCCCACTCCTCGATCGGTATGTAGCGGTACCCGCTGAGGATATGCTCGTTGTTGCGCCAGTCGTGCGGGAGCTCCTCGTAGCTGAGGAGACGCGTCTTGCCGATCGCGAGCGCAGCGTGATACATCTTGCGTGCCTCGTCAAGCGCGTGCGACGCCTCGCCCTTGACGTAAGCCGAGAGCTCCGCGGCGCCGTCGAGCGCGTGGTGCAGGCCCGTCGAGAGCGACCCCGTCGTGTCGTCTTTCAGCTGCGAAACGGCATTCGACAGGCGCGTTGACTCGGCAGAGAAATAGGCGCGCAAGTCGGAGAAGTCGGAGAGGGAAGGCGTCGAGGGGAGCGAGGAGCGGAACGAGGACGGGAGGTACGAGGCGGGGTCGGCGGTCGAGGCCAGGTACGACAGCGCATCGTAGACGCCGCGCATTTCGGCGCTGACGTGTTCAAGAATGGCGTTGGCGGACGAGGCGGCGCGGGACCGCAGGCCGAAATGCGGGAGGGACGGGAGGGGGTGGTCCTCGAGGAAGCGGTCGAGGGTCGCGCGCGCCTCGGTTGAAAGCTGGAACTGGAGGCAGGACGCCGCATCCGACGAGGCACTCGCAAGCGAGGGGAGCTCGTCGCGCATGGCCGCAAGGAAGCTCGACGCGCTCGTGATGAACGCCTGGAGGGCGCTGATCTCGTCCTGCAGGTCGACGTCCGAGCCGGGCGACGCACTCCTTGCGCGGCGCATCGTCCCCCCATGCGGCAGAAGCAGGCGCATCCCCTCCCCCTCAAGCTCATCGTGCTCGTCGTGCTCATCCTCGGTTTCCGGGGCGCTCGTAACTCCACCCTCGTCGCCGTCGGTCTCGTCCTCCGTCTCGAACTCGGTCGCCTCCTCGTCCACGAACGATTTGAGCGCCTGTAGGCTACGCTCTGCGTCCTCGAGCTTGCGCGCGAGGTATTCGCGGAGGCTGAGGAGGGAGGCGGGGAGGTCGAGCGACTCGAAGAGGGACGAGACGGCGCGGGCAGGGGCGGCGGCCGACTCGTGTAGAGAATGGGAGCGACGGCGGGGTTGGGCAGGAAACGGGGCTGCAAGGGCGGAGGATGATGAGGATGGGGGGGAGTAGGCGACAGAGGCGGAAGAGGCAGAACGGCGGGCGGACGGGCGGGCGTTGTCGCGTCGCCTCAGAGCGGACATGATGAGCGCGCGGTGTACCTCTGCGCGTCTGGCGAGTCCTGCGCGGCGGTGGGAGCGGGGAATCAGCGGCTGCATGTCTTGGTTGCCGAGAGAAGTCGCGCCGCCACTACGAGGCAACACCGAACCGAGGGGCCAGAGGATCCCGCACTCGGTCTGCGATGAGACCTGGCTGCATCTGTAAGACGCGGCGTGCTCACCTGTGCGAGCGTTTGAGGTACAGCGATGCCGCCCGGGAACGGCTTCGACCTCGGCAGCGCTGCGCCGCTTCACACGGGGATTTGTGCGGCTCAAGCGCTCACGTGCAGGCTATGCGCACGGCGATTGTCCCTCTTGCCCCAGCAGACGGAGCGAAGGAGAGTGGACAATGCCTGAACTCCCTCTCAGCGACAACCTCCCCGTGAAAGCGGATAGACCCCCCTCTCTTTCTCAGATACTCTTTGCAGAAAACACAGGACTCGTATGTATGAAGAGCGAAGCGCCGATGATGGCGAGGGACGGGAAACTTCCTGACGAGGGGAACGTGCGACTTCACACAACGAGTGCGGTCGGTCATCTCGAGCTCGAAGTACGGTATTACAGGTGGCGGTACAGCAGTCACGGACATCGTTCATCGTGTTGCAAGTCTACGGAGCGGCCTGTCAGCGTGGCTCAACGCGAAGAGGTAAAGAACGCACAGCTTGTCCTCCTCGACCAAGGGCAAAGCCGGTAGTGCGTGTAATGGGGGCTCTGCGGAATCCGCCTACGCCTCGCCTCGTCGTCGTATGTGAGCACGTAGGGCGAAGAAGGGAAGGCGCGCGGTAGTGCGATACTTGATCGAGAACGGCGGGGAGGGCAACCGGCGTGCCCTCTGCACCGCTACGGAAACGCTGGGCTGTCACGAGCGAGAGCGCCGCAGCGTACGAGCGAGTGTGCTCGCATTCAAGTCAGGGCGAACACGTTCGCGGCAGCATCGTGCTGGTGAGCGGGCGGTGCGGCGAGGTGATTGTGCGCAGCGGGCGGAGCAGCGGGCGAGCCGGCGGTGACTGCAGGAGGGAAAGTACCGCGTCAGTCTGGCTGTCGGGCATCAACTCGTAGCGGAAAGATGGAAGGTGACGCACCCCAGGGGCGGCGGTCCATCGGGCACTGCTGCTTGGACGACTCGGTCGCGAGCCACTTCATCAGGCAATGCATGTGGAAGACGTGGGTGCACTCGCCCCAGACTGCGCGCGCCGTGTACAGGTACGTCAGCTGCGCGGTCCAACGGTAGACATGCCCTGCTGAACGCGCAAAGTACGCGACGAGAGGACCGCGAGGAGGGGGACGCACTTGGAGGACAGCCGTCGCCAGGGATCTTGCAGTCGGGGCAGCAGCCGTCAAAGGCGACGCGGCAGATGCCGCATACGTCGTCGTCATCGTCGCTCTCGTCGCCGTCCTGCGCGTCCGGATCCGTTGTTGGCTGAGTCGGGTCCGAGGAGGAGGGCTTGAGGTTCCAGCGCCACATTGCGACCGCATGGTAGTGGTTGATCGTGACCTTCATGGCTCCTCACAGCGTTGTGCGGCAGTATAGCCAGTCCAGCGGGCGAGCGGCGCAGTGCTCGAGCGACAGGAGCGACGAGCGGGGGTTGCTCCACAACGACGCCCCCTCCACCGCCAGGGTTGCTTGCTGAGCGATTTCCTACGCTCGCTGAGCCCTGTAAAGCGCGCTACTCAAGCCCATAGCGCCTTCCGCCGCCGCCGCGTCTCCCTCAATCCGCACCGCCCCGTCTCATCAGCTTGTCGCCTCGCCAGCATGCCCCCCTCGCGCAGTGCCAACAAGGGCAAAGCAAAGGACTCGGGCCTTGACGCCAATGGTCGTCCAGCCAAGATCAAGCGCGTCAAGGAGGTCGTCTTCGACGCAGACGCCCGCAAGTTCGTCCAAGCTCGCTTCCCGGCGCGGCCGTTCCCGCCTGCTTGGTGGCATGAAGCTGACTTGCACATGTTTTTGATCGTGCAGAGAGTACCTGACCGGCTTCTCGAAGCGCAAGAAGGCGAAGCAGACGGAGCGGAGGAACAGGGCCATCGCGCGCGAGAAGGATGCGCTCCGCAAGATGCGCACGCAGGTGCGTTCGAGCGCTCTCATAGGCTGTCGCGGGTGTCACAGGTGCGCAAGTGCGGCGGACCTGGCGCCAACGGCCTGCAGACCGTCGCAGCGTGGGTTAGGTTCGGAACGATGCACGGCGCTTCGGCGCGTACACGATGACGAGTACTTCGAGCTGACGTTGCACTTCCGACGGGCAACAGGTTCGCGAGCAGCGCAAGGAGCAAGCGGCGCATAACGTGAGGATGGCAAAGGAGGCGTATGGCGGTGCGTTCGCGCTCCTTCTCTGCCTCACGCCTTTCTTCATGAAGGCTCTGCTTCGTTGCAAGGCCCCTCCTGCGTATAGCACGAAGGTGCTGACTGTCGTGCATGCACAGATGCGGACGGCAGCGACGAGGAGGACGACTTTGAGGGCGTCGAAACTGGCAGCGACGGCTCGGGCGGCTCGGATGAGGAAGGCGAGGAGGAGCAGGTCTACGAGGCCCCCGACGGCGACCTCGCTACCGTCGTTGTTGAGCCGCTGTCGCTCTCGCGCACGCCTACACCCGAACCG
Source organism: Rhodotorula sp. PL61-2 (assembly GCA_028828645.1). Lineage (NCBI taxonomy): Eukaryota > Fungi > Basidiomycota > Microbotryomycetes > Sporidiobolales > Sporidiobolaceae > Rhodotorula > Rhodotorula sp. PL61-2. The sequence goes on along the minus strand of JAPZQE010000046.1, from coordinate 60,041 downwards.
CTCCCGCCCGCGCCCGCCGCGCCGCCGCCCAAGCCCGCGCAGCAGTCGTCAATGTACAAGAAGCGAGTCAAGAACACGGTCCAGGCGCGGCCAAAGATGACGCGGCAGGAGAAGAAGGAGCGCGCAACCGGCGGCAAGAAGGTCAAGAAGAAGCTCGCGAACCGGATGAAGGGGACGAAGGGGAAGGCCGTCAAATGAGTGTGGACTGTATCGTGGTGTTCGCGTCCTTGTTGTAACAATACATCCATGCGCGTCGCACTCTATCTGCCGCCTTGCTCGACTTGCGCGCTGAGCGGAAAGAGTGAGAATTGCACCGCCTCGGCTCGACGCCGTCATCCCGCTGCGCTCGCTGCCCTCGGCGCCGCTCTCGCTCCTCCCCCTCACTTCAGCCTTCGCGATCAACCACAAAGCAAACATGGCGAGTCTGTAGCGCTCCCGTCGCCCTAGCGAGTGCGCGCGCGCTGACCCGCCTGCACGCACCCCACAGGCCACCATCACCGTCTCCGGCCTTGCGCCTACCACCACGTCGCAGACGCTCGAGCACTTCTTCAGGTGCGCAGGCTTTCTCTTGTGTGCTCTACGCACCTGCTGACCCCCACCCGCGAAGCTTCTGCGGCAAGCTCACGTCGATTGACGGCCCCTCGGCCGGCAAGGCGACGATCCACTTCGCCAAGGTGCGTTGCCCTGTTCTCGCGCTTCAGTGGGCCTCACGCGCGGAATGATGAGGATGTACCCGTACGAGGACCGCGGAAAGAGCACACGCGACTAGATGAGCTCAGACCCGGGCTGACCCCCTCGGCCCCACCGAACGCAGGAGTCCGCCGCGCGCACGGCGCTCATGCTCTCGGGCGCGACGCTCGACGACTCCACCATCGAGGTCACAAGCGACTCGGTCGAGCAGCCCGAGTCGGCCAAGGCGGTTGGCAGCGCGCAGCCGCCGGCCGCCCTCGCCGAGACGCACGAGGAGATTGAGCAGGAGGGTGTGTCGACGTGCTTCCTTTCCTTCTCGTGAGTTAGGTCTGACCCTCCGTTCCGTCTCAGACAAGCCACACACGGCCAAGATCGCCGAGTACCTCGCCAGCGGCTACGTTCTCGGGGATCAGGCGCTTCACAAGGCCATCGAGGCGGACAGCAAGTACGGCGTCTCGAACCGCTTCCTGACCTTCTTCAACAAGCTCAAGGACACGGTCACGCACGCTGCCTCCCCGCACGTCGAGCGCGCGCAGGCCAAGCTTCACGACGTCGACGAGCAGAAGGGCCTCTCGCTCAAGGCCAAGGCTGCTGGCCAGATCGGGGCCAGGCGCGTCACCTCCCTCTCCTTCCCTCCCGCTGCTGCTCTCACGGCTCACCGTTGTCTCCGCGCACAGCTACTACCGCCAGGCGCTCTCGAGCCCGCTCGGCAGCAAGGTCGCGTCGTTCTACACGTCGGTTTCGAAGCAGGCAGCCGACATTCACGAGGAGGCGCTCCGCATCGCGCAATCGAAGAAGCAGGAGGCCGGCGCCGGCTCGTCCAGCTCGACGGGCGCGACTACAACCGACAAGCCCATCAGCCTCCAGACCCCCGCCGACGCGCCCCTCCCCTCAACCGGGACCATCGAGGCGACCGACGCGGCCGCGACCGACAAGCCGCTCGAATCGACCGCTGCGCCGCTCAAGGGCTGAAGGAGTGGGCGGGAGCATGGTGACGGACGGTTTGGCGGCAAAGGAGGGAAGGAGGAGAACCTGAGCGCTCGACGATCAGTTTTCAGCGTTGGGCGCAGGCAATACCAGGCAGTCTCTCAGTCTTGTAGACGGCATACGCGTTTATCTCCCTCGAAGCTCGCTCTTGTCGAGGTCATCGGCAAGTCGTCGCTGTCGCGGTTTGCGAAGGTCGGGTTCCGCTCGCTCGCTTGTCGTCCTTCACACCCTTCGCTGCTCCTGCTGCGGGCTCCTCTGGCGCGCTTTGCCTGCTTCCCACCTCGTTGGCCGCTTGCACCGCCTCGAGCGCACGAGCCCCTGTCCACGTCCCGCGCTCGCCCAAGCTCGTCAGCTCTTCCTCCTCCCGCTCCTTGCCGCTCGCTTGCACCCCCGCTAGGCATGTCTGCCAAGCCGCACAAGTACTGGCCGTCCGTAGGCTCGATTTACCAGCATTGGAGCGACCTCCTCCTCGCGACTCAGCTCGCCGCCCTCCGCGCGGGCTTCACCAGTCTCGTGCGCGAGTGGAAGCCCCAGCGGCCCTCCAGCATATGGTTCCGCTGCTGCGTGCACATGACGAAGACTAAACTCAAGTCTTGCGCCTCACTCATCGTTGAAGCGGCGTGCGTCGACCCAGACGACCCAGCTGGGGCATGGCGAGTAACGAAGGTCAGGGCGGAGCACCTAGACGCTGAGCGACATCCTGGCCACACCGACCGCTCTGGCCTTTCCCGCTGGCTCAAAGTGTGTTCTCTCTAGCCTGCGCTCATCCGCGACGAGCTGACGGGTGTCATGCAGACGCGCCCGCTCAGCCCGCTCGTACTCCAGCCCGGCGACGAGGTTGTTGGGTTCCGCCAGCTGCACACGCTCGAAGCCGCGCTGCGCGTGCAGGCGAGGATAAGCGGCCGTTTTCTCCACAGGCGGCTGTCCAGCACCCCCCACCCCACCCCGCATCGCAGCTGCTGCCTCACCTGCGTCCTCGGCACAAGATGCTGCAACTTTCTGGTCAGGTTGGAAGGTATGGGAAAGAACGAGGAGGGCGTCGAGCATTGGCGGTGCGTCGAGATCCGGAGCAAACACACCTGCGTCTCAACCACGAAGGAGCCAACGGACAAGCTCAAGTGGAGGATGGACTTCTGGGTGCGTTTTCCTGCTCACCCCTACGAGCAAGATTGACGTGATGCCTGCAGCCCACGCTAAACCTCCATGATGGCTGTGTCGGCCGAAGGGCCCGCATCAGGACCAGCAAGAAGCAGGAAGACGTTGAGTGCTTCGCTCACGTTTCGCCGCTCCAGCTAACGCCCGATCGCAGCGCTACATTTCCGCCGACAAGCATGTCGGTCCGTTCCCGGTTTGCGCTCGCCCGGCGGAGGTACGCCTTCCCCCTCCTTCTACTGCGGAACGCTCTCCGCTTACCAATTTGCCTACTAAGGACGAGAACGGGTGCCGCGAGCCGTCCGATGTCGCCTCCTCCCCCGCCCTCGCCGCCCCTCCCGCCAAGGCCGCCTCGCTCGACCCGCACCTCCCGCACCAAAGCGCCCTCTCTTCCGCTGAGTCGGACCTGGCCGCCGCCGAAGCCGCCGTCAAGAAGGTCAAGTCCGAGCTCGTTGCGGCGGAGAGGCTCGTCGACGTGCAGCGCAAGCGGGTCGACAAGAAGCGCAGGCGGCTCGCGAGGGCGATCCAGAAGGCACAGCAGCAGAAGGTGCGCTTCCCTCTCCCTTTTTCCCTCCCTGGCTCGATCATTACGTACGCTGGGCGTCCAAATCCCGCTTGTCCGCCCGCAGGACAAGGTCAAGGAGGGCGGGCGGAAGAAGGGCAAGGGCAAGAAGCGCGAGGACAAGGGCGCGATGGCGGCGCCGCAGCCTGTCCAGGTGCTTGTGCTGAGCGATTCGGAATAGAAGAGTGGCGCAATCTCGCAAGACTGTCCTGGGTTCTTCGAGCACCGTCTTCCAACGAGACTTGGGAAGGTCAACGTCTCTCTCCTCCCTGCTTCTCTGCTCTGCTTTCGCTCGACCGGTGCAACAAACGTCCTGAACAGTTTCACCCGCTTTGAGCTCAGGGCTCGCCTGCAGCACGGGGTGAGTTGCAAGCTGAGAGGCGAGCCTTCGCGCACCCTTTCCCGCTGTCACACTACAGGCTGCGGGCGTCGCAACTTCTCCCTCGGCATCACGCGGCATCCGTCCCGGCGCAGTATGCAGCTCGGGTTTACCTTTACAGCGGCGCTCCATGTACCATCACCCTCAGTCCGCAGCTCCACCTTGCCTCGACCGACGCGTTCCTTCCTCGTTATCTAGCTTCCTCCTGCACAGAGGGAATGTGCCGCGGTAGAGCCGTCGATGGGCGGTTCTTCGTGTCGGCCTTTGGGGTGGTCGTGGAGGAGCGGCGCTGCGAGGCAAGATGTCAAGAGGAGCGATGTAGAAGGAGAGTTACCGGCCCGCTTCTTCGGTCAGCCATCGCTATGGTAAGAAAGCGTCCTTTACCGAGCCCCATGGACCCGCAGGACAAGCACGAATAGCTCATGGTTAAGTGTGAGAGGTTGCGAGAGATGTGAGGAAGGTCGGAGGACCGCGTCCAACGCAAGGATGGGTGTATTTCCGGAGCGGGAAGGGTCGACACAGCCATCTCATCGAGCGAACAAGCGGTCGAACAGGCCAGAGCTGTCGACCGAGCGATCTCGTGAGCGGAATTTTAAGCGGGGGTCGGCGCAAGCGAAGGTCCCAAACCGTAATCTTATCTTGGCGAGCACTACTGGGGCTTACACGGGCAACGTGATGACGCGAGCACCGCACGTCAGGCGAAGCGGGAGCTCGAGGACAAACCGCCACGAGCAAAAGCCGAAGCTCCCACTTCACGCGAGCTCCCGCTCGCCGTCTCTCGCACAAGCTGCGCGCCAGAACTCCAATGCGAACGCTCTTTGTTTATCACAGGAATGAGAGGGAGAAGGTGGAAGAAAAGTGGGAACTGCCCGAAAGGAGAAGGGGAGAAGGGGGGCACAAACTGGGCGAGAGAAGGGCAGGAGCATGAGGCGTGCGGGAGTGGGTGCTAAGAGAAGGATATTCAGGGTGAAAGGGGTGTGCAGGAACGAAGAACGGATTGCGAGGAGCAGGCACGAGACGAGGGTGAGGGGAGGGTGAAGGAGGGGAGGGGGCGGAAGAGGGCAAGAGGCGCTTAGAAGTCACCCTTCTTGTGCGCAGATCTGCGAAGCGACGGTAAGTGTCAGCGAGCGTTCTGCGAAAGGAAAACGGCAACGGGCGACGCACTGGCTGTCAAACTCGACGCGGTGGGCGTCGAGGTCGAACGCGGCGTCGCAGAACTGCTCGATCTCGAGCGCGTGCTGCTTCTTCGAGCCGGTGGCGACGGACGACGTCGGGCCACGGCCGGCAAAGTAGACGCGGCGGGTCTTGTGGTTCTCCGTCTCGCGCATGGCCGTCTCGATGCGCGGCTGAACGTACGTCCACGCGCCGTTGTTGATCGGCTCCTCCTGGACCCAGTACGTCGTCGCGTTCGGGTACCGGTCGAGATGCGGCGTGATGAGGTCGTACGGCAGGGGCGAGAGCTGCTCGATGCGCGAGATGGCGACGTTCTTGAGGCCGCGCTTCTCGCGCTCGGCGAGGAGGGTGTAGTACACCTGGCCCGAGCAGAGGATGTGGCGCACAACCTCTTCCGGCGCGGCGAAGCCCTCGGGCTCGGGCTCGGCGATGTAGCGCTGGAAGTGCGTTTCGGGGCCGAACTCGTCGAGCGACGAGCGCGCCTGCGGGTGGCGAAGGAGGTTCTTGGAGAAGAACACGACGAGGGGCTTGCGGTAGTCGCGGTGGATCTGACGGCGGAGGGCGTGGAAGATGTTGGACGGGACGGTGGGGTAGACGATCTGGAGGTTACAGTCCTGGATCTGGCGGGCCTGCTTCTCCGGCGTCGGGTAGATGAAGGGGTGGTCGTCGCACAGCTGGAGGAAGCGCTCGATGCGCGCCGACGAGTGCTCCGGGCCCTGGCCGTCGTAGCCGTGCGGGAGCGAGAGGGTGAGGCCCGACCGCTGCAGCCACTTGCGCTCACCGGCCGCGATGAACTGGTCGATCATGATCTGTGCACCGTTCGCAAAGTCGCCGACTGCGGGAGCGCGCGGGTTAATATGCGGTTCAGGGCGGAAGAAGGATAAAGAGGGAACGCACATTGCGCCTCCCAGATGACGAGGAGCGCCGGGTCAACGAGCGAATAGCCGAGCTCGAAGCCGAGAACACCGTACTCGGAAAGCGACGAGTTGCAGACGGTGACGGGCGCCTGACCCTCGCCGAGGTGGCGGAGCGGGACGTACTGCTCGTCCGTCTTCTGGTCATGGAGGACGGCGTGGCGCTGCGAGAAAGTACCACGCTCGACGTCCTGGCCCGAAACGCGGACGTGCGTCTTCTCGAGGGCGAGCGTGCCGAACGCGAGCGCCTCGGCGGTCGAGTAGTCGATGTTCTTGCCCTCCTCGACGGCGGTGCCGCGCGTCTTGAGGATGCGCTGCAGGTTGCGGTGGACGGTGAAGCCTTCGGGGTACGACGAGACGGTCCTGCCGACGTGCTTGAGCGTCTCGAAGTCGACGCCAGTCGGCCGGGCCTCGAGGACGTTCTCCTTGAGCTCGCGCGGCGAGGGGAAGCCGTCCCACGACGACGAGAGCCACTCCTTAGACGTCGGCTTGTACTCCTTCGACTTGTCGAACGACTCCTCGAGGAGGCCCCACACCCACGACTTGTGCTTCTCCGTCTCCTCGTCGGTGAACGACTTCTCCTCGACGAGCTGCTTGGTGTACAGAGAGAGCGTCGTCGGCTGATTCTTGATCGTCTCGTACATCTTGGGTTGCGTGAACATCGGCTGGTCGCCCTCGTTGTGGCCGTGACGGCGGTAGCAGACGAGGTCGATGACGACGTCCTTGCGGAACTTGGCGCGCCAGTCGGCCGCGAGCTGGCAGACGAAGGTAACGGCCTCGACGTCGTCGGCGTTGACGTGGAAGATGGGTGCGTCGATCGCCTTGGCGATGTCGGACGGGTACGGCGTCGAGCGACCCTGCGACGGGTTGGTGGTGAAGCCGATCTGGTTGTTCACGACAATGTGGACCGTGCCGCCGGTGCCGTAGTTCGGAAGGTCGTGGAAGCCCATCGTCTCGTAGACGACGCCCTGGCCCGCGAATGCGGCGTCTCCGTGGAGGAGGAGGCCCATCGCGGTCGAGACGTCGGCATCGCCCTCGAAGTGCTGGAGAGCTTTGGTCTTGCCGAGGACAACGCCGTTTTCGGCCTCGAGGTGAGACGGGTTCGCAACGAGCGACAAAGCAACGCGCTTGCCGTTCGGGGTCGGGCGAACGTAGTTGGCGCCAAGGTGGTACTTGACGTCGGCAGCAGCCTCCTCGTTCGGGTCCTGAGACGGCGCGAACTCGGCGAGAATAGCCTCGGTGGGCTTGCGGACGACGTTGGCAAGGACGTTGAGACGGCCACGGTGAGGCATGCCCATGACGACCGACTTTACGCCGTGGTCGACGGAGCGGTCGATGAGCGCCTTCATACCGGGGATGAGCGACTCGGCGCCCTCGAGGCCGAAGCGCTTCTCGTTCGGGTACTTAGACGCAATGAAGCGCTCGAACGAGTCGGACCAGACGAGGCGGTCGAGGATGGCCTTCTTCTCGTCGGTCGAGTACTTCCACGGCTCGGGGATCTCGACACGCTCGCGAATCCAGTCGCACTCGTCGCGGTTCGGGATGTGAATGTACTGAATGCCGATCGAGCCGCCTGCGGGAGAGAAGGCGTGAGTCTCGGCGCTTTGGCTGAAGAGAGCGCGGAATCGCACAGTAGATCTTCTTGCAGGTGTCGATGATCTGGCGGAGGGTGAGCTTGTCGGTGCCGGCCTGCTTGAAGCGCGGGAGGATGCCGGCGCCAAGCTCGAACTCCTTGTCGAGGTCCTTCTCGGTCCAGCCGTAGTGCTCGAGGGTAAGCTCAGAGGGGGTGGTGCCGTCGAGGTCGGCGTGGCTCATACCGAGCGGGTCGAGCTTGGCGATGTGGTGACCGCGAACCTGGAACGCGCGGACGAGGAGCTGGACCTGCGAGGGATCGAAACCGACCGGAGGGAAAGGATGTGAGCAGATGCGCCTCAGCAGCCTGCGTCCGCACGCCATGCAGGGCAACTTCACGCATGCACGCACCTTCATGTGGTCCTCGATCTGGCCGCCGGCCATGTTGAGCGAGACGGGCGCCGGGCCCTCGAGGCTCTCGCCGAGGGCGAGCGGGGGCGCCTGGAAGGCCTGCTGAGAGGGGAGACCGCCCTCGGTGAGCTCGAAATAAGCCCTCCAACTTGCGTGAACGCTCGACGGGTCCTGCACAGGCGCGAGCGCGAGAGGCTCAGTAGTTGTTCGTCCGGGCTTCTCCGAGCTCGACGAGGGCGACGAGACGACGAGGGGCAAGGGCGGGGCGGGGCAGGGCAGGGACAGAGCTCACCTCCTTCCAGGACTGGAGCATGGCCTCGGCGTACGAGGCATTGGAGCCGTTGGCGAAGGCATCGCTGGCCCGGCGAGGGGTGGCGGTGGTGAAGGGGCGCGCGACGAGGGGGACACGGCGCGGGAGGTGCGGGAGGGCCCTGAGGGCGCGCACTGAGGGCAGCATGTGGGAGTTGCGGGTGGGCGCACCAGCTGCTCGCGCGGGCGCTGCGACGGTGGAGAGACGCTGAGCGGGCGACGACCGACGCGACGATGCGGGCGGTTCCTCCCGCTCCGGCGCCGTCGCCTCGGCTTGCGCCCCGCCCGCGCCCTCGGGTTCGCTGTGTGCACGCTTGCCTTGCACAGAGTCTCCTGCTGTGTCTGCACACGCCGTTCATTCCCGCCTGCACACCCCCGTCGCTGTTCCACAGCACCCCCTGCCCTCTCCTCGTCGATCTCGTGACCCGGTCATCCCGGTTTTGTCCCCGCTCCGCTGGGCAGTCCAGCCATCGCCGTCTGCGCACAGCCGCGCTCAACTCTCCGCCGCTAACTCGAGCCCAGCGTTCCGTCTCGACAGCGTCCACTCCCGCCTCCCCCGACCCTTTTCCGCGGCTTGCATTGGGCGGTGATCGAGATGCGCGTGGGCGGGCTTTCTCCGCTTCGCAGTTCGCGACGTGCTGTTCGTTACGAGCACAACGCAAGTGTTCCTGATCCGCAGCGGAGGGACCCCCTTCTCTCGCGTCGCTGTTTAAGCGCTTCCAGCTCCACTGTTGCTCGCGCTCCCGCTCGCTTGCCCAGCCCCTACATGCACACACAATCCGCTTACAGTCCGTCTACTCGCTAGCCTCGTCCGTCTCGTCCTCCTCGCTCTCGTCGTCCTCGTCCGCGCCCTTCTCGCTCTTCGCGCCGCGCCTGCTGCTGACCACCGAGCTCCTCCCGTCCGTCTCCGCGCCCGCATCCTCTTCTTTCACGTCCATCGCCTCCGCTTCCTCGATGTCGTGCTTCTCCACCCTGGGCTCGACCCTCGGCTCAAACTTCTCCCACTCCTCCTCGCTCAACCTGCGCTGCCGCTCCGCGCGCGGCTCGAACCGCTCATCCGGCTCGCCGCCGTGCTCGTCGAGCACACGCAGCGAGTTGATCGGCCGGAGGCCCTCCTCGACCGCACTGTGCGGAAACGCACTCCGCAGCGGCGAGAACGAGACACGCCCGCCAAGCGCGCTCAGTGCACTCGGCGTCCGCAGGAGCGCATAGTTCCCCAGCGCGCCGAACGAGCTCGTCGCACCTACGGCATCGAGCGAGAGGACCGGCCGGGTGCCGCCGACCGAGCCGAGCGACGCTGACGAGCCGGCGGGGCTTGCGAGCCAGTTCTGCCGCCGCCCGACGGCGGACGCGACGAGGTCCGCGCCGGGTGCGACCGTCGCGGACGACGGGGCGCCCTCGAGCACGAGCATCGGGTCCAGGTCGCGCGCGAGCGGCTGGTATGGCGCCACAGCGGCGAAGGCACTGAACGAGGGCAAGGAGACGGGAAGAGAGACCGACGGCTGGGCCGGATCGGAGGGCGCATCAGAGGAAGTCGACCTGGTATCGGGGGCGGTGACCTGCTCTGCGCGGCCGTGCTGTTGCTCGTGCGTGTCAGTGGTCGGCGCGGACGAACCATCCGCCGCCTCCGCGCGTTCCGTTTCCGCCGCAGCCGCCGCCTCCCTCGCGCGCCTGACCGCCTCCCTGCCCCTCTCCCTCTCGCGCTCGAGCTGCTCGCTCTCCTCCCTCGCGCGCTTCCGCGCACACGCCTCGTCGTACCGCCGCTCGTGCTCCTGCCTGCGCAGCTCGAGCACCTCGGGCGCTTTCTGAACCGCGAGCGCGTAGGCGCGTGTCTCGGCGAGGGCGGCGACCGAGCGCGGCGACATCAGCGGCGAAGGGAGGAGCGGGTAGAAGAAGGTGGGCTCGAGACGGAGGCGGGGCGCAGCGGGCGCGACGGCAGGAAAGGAGGGGAAAGACGGAACCGCGACGGATGCGGGCGCGGGAGGCGCGGGAAGGACGTAGTTATGCGCGGGGAGCGCTGGCTGAAGAGGCGGGAGGTGTGGAAACGCTTGCTCCGCGATGGGCACGAAGGACGAGTCGACGATGATGGCTTGATAGCCCGACGGGGCGCTCTCCGTAAGAGAGCGTACGAGAGCGGAGGGCAGCGCGGGTGGACGAGCGGAGGGGAGAGAAGGTGTACGCGAGGGATCGGAGGGAATGGAGACGCGAAGAGTCGGGAGGGTGATGTTGTGCACGTCAGACGTCGTCGCGGAGCGGGGAAGGACGGGACGAGCGGGTGGGGGGACGGGAGATGCAACGATGGAGGGGAGAGTCAGATCCGCCTGCGACGAAGGCGGCGGGGCAGGGTCGGGTAAGGGGACGGCGGTGCTCTGCTGCACCGAGTCGTCGACGTAGATGTCACCCATTCCGCCGCCGTAGTCTTCCCAGTTGACCGTCGGCGTTGCGAGCGCAAGGAGCGCCTCGGCATCTTCGAGCGGGCTCGTCCTTTCCCGTCTACCCGCAGCCAGCCCCTCGCGCAGCTCGGCTTCGATAACCTCCGTCATACCAGGTGGACGGCGCAGGGGGCGCCCTTCTGCTTCGGCGGCAGCAGCCTCGCGCTTGACATATCGCGCGGTGAGCATGCGGATCAGCCGCTCGAGGCGGCTAATTTCGGCGCGAGCGGCGTTTGCGGCTTGCTGAGCGGCAAACGGCGTCATAGTCCTGAATGTGCGGGTTAGCGCCCAATCCGGGAAGAGCGATGGAGGGAAAGGAAGGGGACACACGCCATGGACGGCGCACCGCCTTTCCAGACGCATGTCTCGCCGCGCATCTCGCACGCCATGCAGACCTTGTGCCGCGAGCACTTGACTGTGGACCTACAAGCGTCAGCCGGACGGGGGAGGTCGAGGGTCGTGAACGCACGCTTGCGGGCGCGGCAGTTCTCGCCTACGTAGGCACCAGTGTCAGCGCAACGCGCACTCAGAGGAGAAGCTCAGAAAGTGCACGCACAGCTCAGAAAGCGTTTCTCAGGGCTTGACCCGCCCCGCTGAGTGCCACCCTGCCGCAGCACCTCCTCAAGCCTCTTGCGCTGGCGGCTCTCACTATGCTTCTTGGCCTTGACCGCCATCTTGGCCTTGTTGACGGCGTCGTCACTACCGCCGCCGTGCTGCCCCCTCGCGCCGATGCCGTGGATCGAGTTGTCGTCCGAGGTGGTCCCGACAGCGAGACCGCCGGATGAGCTGCCGGGAAGCGGGAGCAAGGACGAATCGATAGACGGCGAAGGGGACATGGTCAAGTGCTGTGGGCGCTACGTCGCCTCGTCGGAGAGACGCGCAGGATGCACGGGCGCAATCGGCTGTACTGCGGAGGAGAAGGAGGAGAATGACTGGGCGGAGTGGCAAGAGCACCTCGAGCACGGCCGTGCGGGCCCGTCAAAGGCGTACTTGGAGCAGCTGCCTCGATGAGCGGAACGAAAGGGGCGGTCGATTCGGCGGAGACGGGTGCGTGGACGGGGTCGGGGAGTCTCCACGGACGCCAAAAGAAGCTCGAGCGCGGGTGTCGCGCGTTCTGCGCGTCGACGCTGTCATAGAACACCCTGGAGACGAGGTTCGTCGTGCGTAGTTCCTTAGGACGCGAGAGAGTCCATCAGGTCGGGCCAGGCGAGGAGAGCGCGGAAGCGAGCAGGAGCAAGATGAGCCGGTCGAGCGCGCCTAGCCTAGCTTAATTACAGTCTGGAGAGCAGCGCAACACTGGTCAAAGTTTCAAGGGAGCGTGGTCGCGGTGCAAGGCGCGGCGTGGTCGACTTGGGCGAATCGTCGCTCGCGGGGGTCGACTCCTCCTCGCTCCACCGCGCATGATGCTCTCGGTCCGCCTGCCTGCTCTCCGCTCCGCACGAGCATTCTCTGCGTCGGCGCGCGCCGCCACCAACATCCCCGTCCGCGCCGTCGAAGCAGAGGGCCGCGCCCAGGTGCCCGCCGAGCGTCCCGAGGGCGCCATCACCCAGGCCGGCGTCGTCAGCGGTGCTCCCGGTGCGTACACGAGTTTCACCGTGTTCAAGAGCCCAGTCCGCCCGTACAAGCGGACGCTGACTCTGCCTTCCCTCACCTCCTCCTGAACCACCTCCCTACAATGGCCGCGCCGCTCTTCCCGTGACTCTGCCGGTCGCGCTGACTGGCCTGAACGCACTGGACTCCCTACGTTGTCCTGTCTTGCCCTCGCGCTTGGCAGACGAGCTCCACCGCCGCCCCGTCCGCATCTACCGCCCCGCCCCGCCCGCAACCTCGTCTGCCAAGAGCACCTCGCACCACTGGCGCATCGATTGGGACATCCTCCAGGGTGCTGGTCGGTGGGAGAACCCGCTGATGGGCTGGGCGAGCTCGTGAGTCCGCTCCAGCCTCTATACTTGCCGGAGTGAGGTTCGCGCATTGCTGCACGGCCGAGAAAAGGCACGACGTGGTGCACTCGGCGTACAGTCGGAGCATGTCGAGCTTGACGCTTGGGATGACATGCGCGTGCGCCTTCAGGACGTGTGCATCGCTAACGGGCCCCTTCCCTTCACGCCCCTCCCCCAATCCCCCCTTCCCCCGTTGCCCGCCACTGCGCCGATTCACCCTCTTCACTACGAATAGTGGTGACTATGTCCAGGGGACGCACCTCAAGTGCGTCTTTCGCGTATTGCGCCCTCTGCTGTTCTGGAGATCCTGCGCTAACCTCGCGACTCGCAGGTTCAACTCGGAGGAGGACGCGGTCCACTTTGCGGAGAAGCAGGGTTGGGAGTACTACGTGCAGCGGCCGAACGTGCAGAAGTTCGTCCCGAAGAGCTACGCCAAGTACGTCCGTCTCTTCCCCTCTCCACTGCCCGTCGATGCTGACCGGCTTTCCAACCTTTTCCGGCTCGCAGCAACTACAACTACTCGGCGAAGAAGCTTCGCATCCACCACACGTGCGTCTGCGCTTGGTCGCGCTGGCCTACTCTCTGCTGACGCCTTCTTCTGTCCGTCGCGCACTACAGCAAGTAGACCCTCTTTCCCGTGCCGCGCCTGTAAAGCGTTCTTCTGTTCCCGCACATCCCGCACGCCGATCTGTACGAAGCTCGATTTTCGGGAAGCTCTGCGAGATGGCGGCGTCGTCCCGAAAGACGAGGACGGGTCCCGGCAGACCGACACTTCGATGACCTGCACCTCGTCCGCCGGCTCGAGATACCCCTACAACGCTTGCTTTGCAGCTTGGTACGCCACTTGCGCTGGCCTGGCCATTTCTGAGCGCGCCAAGGCAGCCTCCTCCTGCCTCCCGCCCCGTCTCCCCACCTCGCAACATCCGCCCTCCCTCTGCCATTCCATTCGCATCTGCGCCTACTGCGCCTGCTCGCAAGCATCGAACAACGTCAGACAGTGCCGCTCAGGTGATGAGCGACCCGCCACGGCTCGTGTATGGCTCGAAGCATGCCGCCAAGTCGAGCGACATCTCGTCGCTCCTCCCGACCGTCTCGCCATCGCCTCCTGGCGGCCTGCGAGGCGATGCGGACACGCACACCGTTCCCCTCGGCGCCCAGCTCCGCAATCCTCACCGCCTGGCAGTAAAGGCCGGACGCGCTGTCGCCTCGCTCAGCTGGACGAACCGGCTCGTCCTCGCCACGCTGGCGCTCTTCGCGCTCAAGGTCCTGCCCCTCCCCTTCACCGCGCCCATCCCGCTGCGCCACCCGATCCCGCGCCTAATCGCCGCCGCCGAGGCGGAGCACGCCCGCCGCGCCGCGGGCGAGCCGCAGACGCTCGAGGAGGCGTACGCGCGGTACGTTGCCCGGCACGGCCGGCGACCCCCCAAGGGCTACGACGGGTGGTACAATCATGCGGTGCGGCGTGGTGCGTGTCGCATCGACGGGTTCGACGAGATGTACGACTCGCTGCGCGTGTGGTGGGGCGTCGAAGGGCGCGAGATCCGCGAGCGCATGGAGCGCATCGGCAACGCGGGCGACGGCGCGTCCGCGATCGGGAGGGTCAGGGTCAGGGACGGCAAGCTCGTCCGCTGGGCCGAGATGCTCGGCGCTGGCGTCGCCGTCGGCGGGAGCAACATGGACGACCAGTACGCGCGGCGGGCGTTCGAAGAGATGCTTACCGGGCTTATAGATGAGGGAGTGCGGCTGCCGGACGGTGCGCGATCTTCCCTCTCGTCTGCTTTGGGCGATCTCGCTGACGAGCACCCTTCCTCAGTCGACTTCTTCGTCAGTCAGTTGGACGAGCCGCGCGTCGTGATCCCCTACGAACTGAGGGCGGAGCTGGAGGCGCGAGGGCGAAGGCGGAAACGTGCGTGTCGTGTTCTCCTCGCTTACTTCGTGCGGGCACCGCTGATCCTCGTCGTGGCCGCAGCCCGTTCGCATCAACTCGACGAGTTCGCTATGAACGACATCAACGCGCCCAATGCGCGGCCGGCGTACGACGTCATCCGTCAGACCTGCCCACCTTCCTCTCTCGCCCGCCGCGCCCGTCTCTCCCCCGAACCCGGCACGAACCCGCACGTCTCGCAAAGGTACACCTCGTCGTTTACCACGCCCGCCAAGCTCGGCATGTTCCTCGCGCGGCCAGACCTTGAGCGCAAGACGTGGTGCGACCAGCCCGACCTGCAGGAGCTGCACCAGTCGTTCGTGCACCCGCTCAGCTTCAGCTGGACCGACCGCCTCTTCCCCATCTTCTCGAACAGCAAGCTCGAAGGCTTCAACGACATCCTCATCCCGGCGTGGTACCAGTGGTTCGACGAGATGCCGTACGAGGAGTCCCGCGATGTCGAATGGAAGGGCAAGGCAAATCAGGTTCGCGTCGCCCTCCTCTTCCGTCCTCGAACGCGAACGCCCTGACAGTCTTTGTCTCTAGCTTTACTGGCGTGGGACGAATACCGGTGGACGGTCGCTCGGCCTTAACTGGATGGGATGGATGCGATCCCGTCTCGTCAGCAAGGTCAACCGCCTGATCGAGTGGCGACACGAGGACAAGGTCATTCTCGCATCGGCGGACAACAAGACGCTCACAACCGTCCTTCCTTCCTCCGCGCTCAATTCGGCGCTGACTGACGTCGCCTTCGCCGCGCCCGACCACCACGGCGACGCGGCGTCGCTCGAGTCGCAGCTCACCGAGCCGTCGTTCCGCTTCACCAACGGCGGCTACGTCCCGTTCTGGAACAGCTACCTCTTCAAGGCGATTCTCGATATGGACGGCACGGCGTATTCGGGCCGCTTCCCTACCATCATGAAGTCGCGCTCGGCGGTGATCAAGTCGAGGCTGTTCATCCAGGCTCTCGACGACACGCTCATCCCGTGGTACCACTACGTCCCGCTTTCCGTCCGCTTCAGCGAGCTGTATAACCTCCTCGCCTACTTCTTCGGCCTCGCCAATGTCCCGGGTCTCGCCGCTGAGCAGGGCTTCCCACCTCTTCCGCCCGCAAGCCTCGACGCGATCCGCCACGGCGTCGCTCACGAGGAGGCGCTGTACGCGCTCGCGGTACGAGGGCGCGAGTGGGCGTTCAAGTGCGCAAGGAGGGACGACGCGCTCGTGTATGTGTACCTGCTCGCGCTTGAGTGGGCGCGGCTATGCGCGGACAACCGCGACGGCGATGAGTGGTCCCTGCTGTTGTAGATGATGCGAGTTGTACATAACCTAGATCGCCGTATCATCCATGCTGCATTGCTTCGTTTCCGCGCAATCCATCTGTGAAGCGAAGAGGCGAACCTTCCCAAGTCGCTCTGGCGCCTTTCCTCGGTTTCTTGGCTGTTCTCTCACACCAGAGCGGGCTTTTGAGGCCCAGCTCTGTACTATCCATACTCTGAGAACGGGGAGAGGCAGTACATGGCGGGACGAATGACTTCGCCTCTTCACGCTCAAATCGGAGACTGTGGCTTCCTCGTCAATTGCTCCCTCATCGCTCATGCTGTCGCGGGCTTTCTCGCTCGTACGATGCGCAGAGTAGCTACTGCACGAGTTCTGAAAAGTCGCGACCGTTACTAACATTACAATATGCGAGCAATACTCTCGCTCACCTGGGATGGTCACCCACGGCGCCTTTCACTACTGCCTAGCAAGCTCAAGTCGACTTTGTCCTTTCGTTGCCGTGCTCTGTGCGGGCTTGACGAGCACTTCAGCTCGCGGCTTGTGGCTGTTCTGAGCGTTTCCTCCGCCCACCGTTCCCCCCCCCCCCGCCATGTCTAGCGGGGCTCGCGTCTGCAAGGGCAGAGTTTGCCCGGAGGGGTGCGTTCGCGCTTGCCTCGACACAGCCGCGCTAGAGCTGACCGGCCGAGCTCTCTCGCTGTGCAGGGACAAAATCCTTTCGTCGCGCCTTCGCGCCCTCGGGTACTCGCTCGACCGCCCAGCTGCCCCCGCTCCACGCAACGTGTCCGAAGGCTCGAGCGACGAGGACGAGCGCGAGCCGCTGCCGGCGAGGAATGCGCTGCAGGTCTTCGTGGACCAGGTCGAGGAAACCATCGCGCGCATGAAGCGCGTGAAAGGGATGGACCCGCCCGAGGTGCGTCGCGGCTCTAACCCTCTCCTTTCGCTGCGTGCTCATCCGACTCGTCCGTGCTCCAGAATTGCTGCGAGGTCTCTAGCTCGCCAATCTCCTGCGGCAGTAGCTCATCAGACCCGTCAGCTTCGCCTTCCGAGTCGCCCTCCTCCACCGCCCCTCCGACCCTCACCGACCTTCTGCGCCTCATCGACGAACACAAGATCGCTGCTCTGAGGGCCAAGGAGGAGAACGAGCGCAAGAAGCACAAGAAGAAGGAGGCGCCGCCTGTCACGCCGCGGCAGGAGAACACGAAGAGGCTGGAGAAGCTGCAGCTGGACTCGACTCCTGCTGGTATGTCCTTCTCTCGACTCAGTCTTGCCCGGTACTTGCGGCTAACTCACAAGGCCTCAGCCGTACCGACATCGCCGCAGAAACGTCGTCGCCGCCCTTCCACCCCGACTACTCCCTGCCCTCCCGCCGAACTCGCGACCCCGCCTCGCACAAGCCGCCGCGAATTGGCGTCCTCCTCACCGCCAACCTCCTCTGGCAGCTCGCCATCGCCGACGAAGCGGGCAGCACGACACCTGCCGCATTTTCTCGCCCTTCTCTCCCTCTCCCTCCGCCTCGTCGGCGCTGCCGACACTCCCCTCGGGGGCTCGGCAGCGCGTTTCGCCGAGCTTGTACCAGGCGTCACGCTTGCTCAGCTCGTCGACCTTGCGCAGGCTCTGCGAGACACCGTGCCCCTCCTTTCTCTCGCACACGAGCGCCACAAGGCGGGCGGGCGGACGTTCGAGTCGAACCTCAACTTTGTTGGCGACCACGTCTTCTCCTCCTCCCCGAAGAAGCTCTCCGACCCTCAGAGAGCGACGCTCTTCCTGGCCAAGGAGCTCAACCTCTACCCTCCCCCGCTCACCGCGCCGGTCGCTTCCCCTCGCCCGCGTCTTCTCTCGACCCGCCGCTCGACCTGCGCCCAGTGCGACTCGCCGCTCAACCTCCACAAGCGCCCGTCACGACCCGTCTATCTCGTCAAACCCGCCTCACCGGCCTCGCTCGTCCTCGTCGCTTCGCACATCTGCACCAACTCGGCCTGCCGCGCCCTGCACACACCCGATCACATCGAGCTCTCGTCCGGCAAGCACAAAATCTGGCTCTGGGAGACCGAGCCCGAGGCGGTCAAGGTCGGCGACCGCGTCTGGGCGTCGAGGAGTTTCGCTCGGCACTACCGCCTCCAGCTTCTCGAGCAGGCGACAAGCGCCGGCGCGTTCGCCTCGCTTTGGAACGAGCTCTATGGCGAAGAGACGCCGAGCTCTGCGTGTGCGTTGGAGGATGAGGACGACTCGGCTAGTGAGAGCTCATCCAGCGACGAGGAGGAGGGGCAGGGGCCTAAGAAGGTCAGGACGACCCCGCTCATGCTCCGGCAGAAGCACGTCTGGCGGGCTTTCATCGTCTACTCGTCGATCATTGCCGCTTCCGCCTCTCCGCACGGCCGCTTCGCGTCCCTCGCGCGTCCTTCGACGCAGCATCTCGTCTTGCTCGCCAACGGCAACCTCTTCGCCATACCGGACGCCGATGTCTTCGTTCTCGAGCCCCATTCATGCAGCATCTGCACGAAGAAGCCGCGGGTGTGGCGGCGCGGAGCTGCGACGGACGACGAGCGGGCTGGGGGAGTGCGATGGGCGGGCAGCCATGCAAAGGACGGCAGGGTGCACTCTCTCGCTCATCTCGCGTTTGTTGCAGCTAACGTTCACTTGCGGCAGCCCTACTGGGAAGACACCAAGGTCGTTAACGGTCCGGACGTCCAGTTTGCTGTCTGCGACGGGATCGAGATCGGCCATCCTGTGCGTTCTGCCCTTTCCCTCTCTCCTATCAACGCAACGCTAACTCTCCCCTTCTCGCAGCTTTGTGCGGCCCCGTCCTGCTCTAGCCCACCTGAAGCGTATCGCCGCTCCCGCCGCTTCTGCTCTGCGCACGTCAAGCTACACCTCCTCTGCGGCATCGTGGGTTGCGAGGGTGAGCGCGCCGACGAGATGGGCGGCGATGTCACGCCGAGCGAGGCGTGTGTGCTATCCGCCCACCAGGCCTTGTGGCAGGCCTACATCGACCGCCGTCGTAAGCTCGAGGAGCGCGGGTGGGCAGGCCGTCGCTTCGCCCTCCCGCGCAAGTATGCTGTTCACAACGTCGACGAGCCCGACTTCGAGGACGACCTGCAGCTATACAGCGACGACGACGAGACAGATGTCAAGACGGTAGGCGGCGCACTGAAGAAGCCGGCAGGGAAGGAGCCGAGTGCGTCGCCCTTTCCTGCGGAGCGAGCTGGGCTGACTTGCTCAACGCTCACTCTGACCAGTCGCGCACACCTGGAGCATGCGGCGTACGAGCAACCTGCAGATCCTCGTAGGTGCGTGCGGCGCGCCTCTCGCCTGGACCAAGTTCGCCGCTGGGGAAACCGCATCCGAAGTCGTCCGCTTCCTCTCCTCCGTCCACGATCAGGGCGACTCGCACTTTCCGACGTTTATCGCCTATGACCGCGCCTGTCACGTCCTTCGCGACGTCCTCAAATCTGCCGACAAGCCCGCCTCTCTCCCCCCCTTCCTCTCGTCCTCCCGACTCGTCGTCACCGCCTTTCACAAGGGCAGCCACCCCGCCGACGATACCTTCTGCGACGAGTTCTGCACGCCGACGCCGCTGGACGGGCAGGGGCAGGACCTCGTCGTCCCCTTCCGCCGCTTGACAAGGAAGGGCAAGTTCAAGAGGGGCGAGCCGAGGACCTTTGAGCGGGCGTTCAATACCTCGGTGCGTACTGCACTTCTTCGTTTCCTGCTTTGTTCCTAGATGATGGCTGACCCGGCCCTCCGTCAACAGGCCGCGGAGCAGCTCAACTCGACCATCGCCCGCTTCGCCTCCCTCCTCTCAACCCTCCGCGCCGACAACTTTGACTTCCTTGTTCACGTCCTTCTGCGATACCGGAAGGAGAAGGTGGAGAGGGCGGCGGTGTAGAGCCTTTTGTGCTGTGTTGTTCATCGTTCTCACGAGATTCCCGGCCATACGACCTTCCTAAGCAGCGGGAGAAGCCACAAATCGGCTGTAACAGGTACTCATGAGGCACAATTAGGTACGGGCAAAGCAAGCAGTGGAATTTCACAGCGCATCTGAGAGCAGAGACGAACGAAGAACGGTTGTTCGAGCAGAAACGGTCCCATCCCACGCTTTGGGGACTACGCGCGCATCTGGCAAGGAGGCAAGCGCAGGTGGGAGAGCTGTTCGTAGGATCGTGCGTTCGAGGGCCGGATTTAGGGTGTGCGCAAAGCTGCAGATCCCCATCAATGCTGAACCCTCGTCACCTCCTCGTGTAAAGCGCCAGACGCGGGGGCAAACGAGACCATCCTCTCAACTTGCGCTTGCTTGTCTCCCCTATTTCTGGTTGATGCGCTTGATCAGGGGCGAAACAGATGCGTTCTCCTCCTTCCATGCAGCTTCCTGGTGCTCTCTCTGACCAGGGAGCGGCATGATGAGTGAGGGTTTGCTGGCGGTCATGACGGCATTGACGGGGATGGGCTATGCAAGAGCGCCATTGAAGGCGCATCGTTAGCGGTGACCGAAAAGCCTCCTCCATTCGAAGCAACGGCAAGGCATGAGTGGTGGGAGACCCGTGGATGCAGCATCCATCGCCTTTGAGCACAGCTGTCAATCTCCCTCCTCACTTGCAGGCCCTGATACTGGCATGTGCTGCTTTTTGAATTCCCTAGGAGTCTCTGACCTGCCCACAAAGGTGCAGAGGGCGTGTTGCACTTCAACCTCGTCCTCATCAGCAGCAGCGCCAACCTCGTCCTTCAATGATTTGGCGCGCCTGCAACAAGTGGATCAGCTAGCTACAACTCTCTTGTTGCACCAAACCGCGAGCCACCCAAGTCTGCGGCAGGGAGACACCTGCACAATATCGCACTGCTCTGCAGAGCGCCTGCTCCGAACGGCCTCCTCAATACTCTTCGGAACCTAAGCTGCTCACAGACGCAAAGGTTTGGTCACATATGGGCTGTCTGCAGGAACTCAGCCTGCACAGGCTGCAGCAGGGACGAGGGAAGCCGTCTCTTTCCTCTGCAGTCCGTTTGCTGACGACAGTCTCTATATTGACCCTGCCGTTCTCGCGCACATCGCGTGCTCATCTTCCATCCGTCCTGCTCACGTTCTTTCTTCTCGAAGCAATCAGGTGTCCTCAACACTGTCCATGCCCTTCGCTGAGCAGTCGTCCCTTGCCAACACCCACTCAAGGTTGGCCTTCTCACCTCACTTGATCGTTGATCTCGCTTCTCCCTTCATGACATTCGCTGTTCTCCCTTTGCAAGACCTGACCTTCTGGTCCTGGCACGTATATTTCTCCTACAGGTCCTTGGGTCTGAGCTCTTTCCCCTGCTTGCCCTTGCCAAACTTGTCTTCACCCCACTCTGTGTGCAGCAGGCCTGCTGCTGCGCTTCCGGCCAGTGACCAAAGCTCCTGCAACCCCATTGCACGACTTCCCAGTTCTTTCAGTTGGGGGGGCAACAGGTACTGATGCAGTGCCACAGCACATGGCCACACCCTTACAGATCTACGCCTTCCTGTTTGCATGCACGTGCTTTCCAATTTCTGCCCAAGTCGTTGGCGAGCTGTGCGCTGCCTTGCCCTCAGACTCGTCTCAAATCCTGAAGAGCAGAGGACAATGAGAAGACGGTGGAGAGCACGCTATGGGTACTACGACCCTGAAGGACAGAGGACGATGAGAACACGGTGGAGGAGAGAGGCAAGGAGGGAGGCCGACAAGAGCGGAGACCCCGGCACTGGTGTCTCAGAATAAACATCACTGATGCCAGGAAGAAAAACTAACCAAGGAAGGGTAGCAGGCCGCTTTTCCTATCAACGGGTATGGTGTAAACAGCGAGGGAAATGAACTGACTCCCTCGACTCCCTCCTCTGCCACCGCTCCCAAAGCAACTCCCCCACACGGCCCTGCTGACCGGGAACTCGACGAGACCGATAGTCTTGCAGTGAGCCTTGGCGACCTTGGCCGGAAGCGCCTTGGTGAAAATGTCGGCGACGTTGTCGGCACCGTTGACCCACTTGACATTGACGAAACCGCGCTCGACTTGCTCGTAGACGTATTTGACCTTAATGTCGTTCGATTTGCGCGTTTCGGCAAACGCGGGTGAGAGGAGGGCGTCAACCGATGACTTGTTGTCGCAGTAGACGCAGATGGGGTGTCGCTGCCAATGGGAAGCGTGCGGAGGATCGGCTTGTACCATTCAAGATCGGTGACGCCTTTGGCAACGGCATTGAGCTTGGCAACGAACGTAGAGGGAGCAACCGTAGCCTGGCGTTTCAACGTCCACGAGATGAGGGTACCGTCGAGAAAGACGGCAACGCTGGTCGTGCTCCTCCTGGAGCCAACATTGCCGGCATGATTGGCGTCAATGTACCCGATGAGGCCAGAGCCATCCGAGCGGTTGAGTCCGACCGAGAGGCCGATGTCGCGCGTGACGGAGAGGTACGCGAAGATACTATTGACCAGGGCCCAGTGCTCTGGGCCCGGGCACAATGAGAAGCGCGACGCAATGCCGACGGCGAACTACACATCAGGGCGCGTCGTCGCAATGAAGATGAGAGAACCGACTGCTGAGAGATACTCGTCCTTACGGACGGGATTGCCTGTGTGCTCGACGTATTTCACATTGGGCTGGATTGGGAGATGAAGCGGTTTGAGGTCCTCGAGATCGTGCTTCTTGAGCGCCTTGGTGATCTGTGCCATGACGCGGACGACGAGACGGCCGGAGTCGGGATCGTGCTCAATCTTGCGGCCAAGGAACGTACGGCCGTTGACGGGGCCCTTGAACTCAACGTCAAACTCGTTCGAAATGTCCCCCATGAGGTCCTTGACAAGGGGGGTCTCGCCTGTGACGAGTCCGTCGTTGACGTAGACAAGGAAGAGGATGTAGTCGGCGTCGCGGCGACCGATGTAGAGGGTCGCTTCCTCGCTGACGGCGAGGTAGCCGATCTCGTCGAGTTTGTTGCGAAGGTGAAGGTGGAACGCCCGGCCCGACTGCGGCAACCCGCACGCGGCGCCCTTGATCTCGTAGACGTAGTCCTCTTTGCCGTTGACCTCGAAGCCGGGCGGCTGGCAGATGTAAATGGGTTGAGGGCCGCCTGAAATGCGCGCAGAGAGGTAAGCCTTTGCGAAATCCATCTGGAAGATCGGAACGCGGAGGCGCGACGCAAGGACGAAGAAGACTGCCACGAGGTCCCACTTTAAGAGTGGCGTGTGTGACGATCCGTAGTCGTGGAGGAACGGGATAGTCTTGACACCCTGGACGACTAGGCGTGACTCGAGCTTGACGAGCGGGTTCGGATCATTGTCGCTACCGCGAACGGATTGGTGCCAGCGATTCTTGAGGATCTTCATGTTCTCGGTAGGCTCGACGATGTTGCACCGCGCCTCCTCACGCCGGTCCCGCTAGCCGAGGCGTTTGCGCTCGCCTGAGCGCTCCTACACTTGCTCGCGCGCACAGTCGGACCGCTACGACGCGTCAACATACTTGCGCGAGCGCAGTCCCTCGCTGCGTCGCCGCCCACGCTCGCCTTCGCGCACGCGGTCGCATTCGTGCTCCCGTACACATACGCGCTCCCGTTCACGTTCGCGCTCCCGTTCACGTTCGCGCTCCTCCTCCCGCTCGCGCCATCGCGGACACCGTAAGCGCAGCAGGCGCAAGGAAGACGGTCGCTCGGACCGCGGCTCGTCGCGCTCGCACGGCGAGTCGCGCTCGAACGGCGGTGAGCGCACGCGATTGAGCGAAAGGCGCGACAAGCGCCACGGTGGGCGGCCCAGCGGCGACGGAGTGCAGCTCGCGCTCCTACGGCAACGAGCCCTCTCGCTTGCGAACGTACGGCGACGAGCGCTCTTGCGCACGCACCAACATCGCCAAGGAGCGCCACCGTCGCGACGACGCACCGTCGTCGCGTTCACACGTCAGCCCCCACGTGCGCGACCATGTGTGCAACGAGCGCTCGAGGAGCGAGAGGTGGGAGGAAGAACGCTGGGCCGCGTACGCGGGTGCACTGCCATACGACAGCGCGCCCCGCGGGGATGCAACGCGTGCGGGAGGATGGGCGAGGTGAGGCAGGGGCGGAAGCACGCTTGCGCGGGTACACGGAGGGATGCTCGAAGCGCGTGGAAGGGACGTGCTGGGACCACTGACGTCGAGCCGCGAGGCGAGGCCAGGGTAACAGCGGGTAGTAGGTACTCGAGGGGCCCGCTAGAGAACCGAGAGTAACAGTGATGAAACCCTCGTTGCTCAAGCTGAAGAAGAAGAAGAGAGCTACGCCTCCGCTTGCCCAAGTCGCCTCGCGGCTGGGGGCGATTAGCAAGGGAATCCTTGCAGGACGGGAGTCGCTCTCTTTGTACAGCAGGGTGTATGGAAGGCCGCTTCGTTTCCCGTACGCACAAAAACCTACGAGGAGAGAGCGAGACGCAACCGAGGAAAAAAGCGAGGAGCCGCTTAGGCCGAGAGGAGGGTCTCCTTGAACTCCTTGGACGCGCGGGTGAGGGGCTGCTTGTGGTTGGCCTTCTTCGCACCGGCCTTGGCGCGCGCCTCGGCGGCGTGGGCGATGCGCGCCTGGGTCGCGGCGTAGGGGTTCATGCGGAAGAGGATGGCGCGGTTGCGGAGCGGGTTCTTCTTCTGCGCGACGCCCTTCTTGGTGGTCGGGGCGCCGGCCTCGCGGCTGCGGGCGGAACACGCGAGAGGTCAGCACGACTTGGCAATGAGGAAGAGAGAGGAGGAACGCACAGGACGGCCTGGATCTCCGCCGAGTTGATGACCGAGGTGATGTCGGTCTGGGTGACCTTGTTGATCGGGAGGGTGTAGCCCGACTTGAGCGACGAGGGCTTGTCGTAGGTGCCAAAGACCTCGTCGAGCTGCGCAAACGCGCCCTCGGTCCAGATGACAAAGCGGCCGAGGTGGCCGCCCGGCGCGAGCTGGAGGAGGTTGAGCGAGCGGACGTTGGCGGTCTCGACGCCGGGGATGTTGCGGAACGCCTTGACGAGACCCTTGTCCTCGTTGTAGATAACGAGGGGGCCGCGGCGCTGGCGGAACGCGCGGTTGCGGCTCTTGCCGCGGCCGGCGCGGACCTTCTTCGACGCGATGACCTTCGAGACGTCGGCGTGAGCCTGGAGGCCCTGGAGCGCGGCGACGGCCTCCTTGGTCTTGGTGATCGCCTGGACCTCGTCCGAAACGACGAGCGGGATCTCCGAGACGCCCTCGATGCGGTGGCCGCGGGCGAGAACGAGCGAAGGAAGGGCCGTGGCCGCGACCGCCGAGACGACGGCGAAGCGGCGCTGGTTAACGGCGACCTTCACATGCCACTTGCGCCAGACCTTTGTAGGGGCGAACATGCGACCGCCACGGCACATGTTACCGAAAGCAGCCTGGCCGGAGCGGTGCGTGCCGCCACCACCGACACGCGGAATACGCGCGACGGCGCGGCCGGTACCCCACGACTCGGCCGAGGTCTGGTGACCGGCGTTCTCGGCGACGGCGTACGCCTGGCGACGGTTCTTGGCGACGCTCTTGTGGATCTGCGCGACGACGTCCGAGCGGATCGGCGCCGTGAAGACGGCCGCTGCAATCGCGAGACGCGCGGCCGAAGAGAGAGGGGGCGGCGGCAGAAAGATTCGAGGGGGTGTCGAAAGTGTCGAGGGAGGCGATGGCGAAAGAACGGGCGAAGAAGCGAGCGAGAAGCGGGCGGGAGCGGGTCGAGGAGGGGGGCGGGATGAGGAGCAAGATTGAGGGCAGCAGCGGGCGCGAATCTGGTCAGCAGATCCGCATAGGCCCGTGAAGACCGCCCCGCGCAGCCAACAAGCGCCGACGAAGCGAGGGAGAGACGCGAGAGCGAGGGGGAGATGAAGAAACAGGAGACGCACGGAGCGGGAGAGTGCTCGTCGACTCGCCCTGGAGCGAACGAACCTGAACGACGGGACGGCTGGCCATTTTTGCTGCGGTCGGAGGGCAGAGAGGCGCAGGCGAGGTGGGCAAAGTGGGAGGAAAAACGGTCAGCTTGCGAGGGTCGACGAGCGCGGGAGGTGAGGGTGGACAGTGCGCGCGCCTGGGCGCCCTGCGCCCGCCCACTCGAGCCACAGGAGTCCTCAAAGCCCGCTCGAGCACCCCTGGACTCGCTTTGATGCTGCAGCTCGCGGAAGCGGCGGCCGTGCAAAACCTCCTCCTCCGGCGGCACCCCTCCACGGAGGCGATGCGGGCGCAGGCAGGGTGTTGTGCGGCGATAGAGCGGTGCAGAGGACCGTCCGAGCAGCCAGGCAGACTCACGAGAAGAGTCGGGGTCACGGGGAGAAGTGCGACCACCGCCCGCGCGCGACTCCGACTCGGCGAGAGCGCGGCCGGACGAGCTCGAGCCCGGCACCCGCAGCCGCAGCTCGCGCCCCATCTCTCCCGCTAGGCCAGGCGACAAGGACCAGGCATGAGCACACGCAGCTACGACAGCTCCGACTCGGGCTCCGACAATGGCTCGTTCGACGACTGGACCGAGGACGACCAGCCGGCGCGCTCCCTCTTCGACGACCGCGAGCTGCCCTCGGCCCGCGCAGTCCTCGAGCATGACCGCGACACCCACGGCGTAGACATTGCCCTCATCGCCTCCACCCTCGGTGCGTCCATGCCCCGCTCGTGGCGAGCGACGCGACGACGCAGGCTCACCTTCGCAACTCGCTTTCCTCCCCAGACTTCTTCGAGCGTATCCGCCTCATCAACTGGATCCGCGCGACCGTGGGTGCACCCTCTTCAGGTGTCCTGATGACGTGCCGAATGCGCGCTCACCCACCCACGAACGCCCGCAGAAGCCCGACCCGGCTTCCCTCCGCCGCCTCGACCGCAACGCTGCTTTCCTCGAGGACGACCAGTACCTCAAGCCCGTCCTCGAGGACGATGCTCTCCTCCGTGCGCCGTCTTCTGCGTCTTCCTGCCTGAATTCTGGCTCATGCGTCCTTCCGCAGAGGTCGACTTCGACTCCTTGTCCCTCGGCCCCACCGGCGCCTCCACCTCGGTTGGCGGTCTCGCCCCGCCCGTCCCGTCGGCTTCGTCCTCATCGGCCGCCGGCGGCGCGCTCGACCCCTCAGCGCAGGACCTCGTCGATGCCCTTCGCGCGCAGCTCTCGGACGCGCAGGCCGCGAACGAGCAGCTCCGCAAGATTGTCCGCACCCGCCTCGGCGGTGTGATGGGTCTCGAAGAGGCTGCGAGCACCGACGCGGTCGCCCCTGCGGTCGCAGATGCAAAGGGCAAGGCCAAGGAGGTCGACGGCGACGAGAAGAAGGACGGCGAGGCGGTTCACAAGGACGATGACCACTACTTCGAGTCCTACCAGTACAACGGTCCGCTCTTCTGGCTCGGTCCACTTCCGCGTGTGCCCGCTGACTCCCCCTTGACCGCCCCTGCAGACATCCACGAGATCATGCTCAAGGACCGCGTCCGCACGCTCGCGTACCGCTCGTTCATCGTCGACTCGGCCAACGCTGCGCGGTTCCAGGGCAAGGTTGTACTCGACGTTGGCTGCGGCACGGGCATCCTTTCGATGTTTGCGGCGCAGGCGGGCGCTCGCAAGGTCTACGCCGTCGACGCGAGCAACGTTGCGTACAAGGCGATGCGGAACATCAAGGCGAACGGGTTCGAGGGCACTATTCAGGTGATCAAGGGCAAGGTCGAGGAGATCAACCTCCCCGAGAAAGTCGACGTGATCATTTCCGAGTGGATGGTGCGCCTTCCTGTCCCGCTTCGCGCTCCGAAGCAAGACTGATGCGATTCTCGCACGCGCTCGCAGGGCTACTGCCTCTTGTACGAGTGCATGCTCGACTCGGTCCTCTACGCTCGCGACAAGTACCTCGCGCCGGACGGTCTCATGGTCCCCTCGCAGACGTCGATCCTCCTCTCGGCGTATGCCGGCGCGCCTTGGTACCAGGATCGGGTCACCTTTTGGGACGAGGTGTACGGCTTTGACATGCAGGCCATGAAGGACAAGATCGAGGACGAGGCCATCATCGAGGTCGTCGACAATGGCGAGGTCGTTAGCGAGGAACAGTCCATTGCCGTGCGTCCCTTCTTTCTCCCGCTTCTTTCACGAGAGACCGCCTTCGCCGCTTGGTGCAGCGCGAAGAAAACGTGAGCGGTCTGGCCTCCAGCAGCTACTGACCCCTCCCGTTTCCCGCCCGCAGGACATCTACACCCAGACGGCAACGATCGCCTCCCTCTCCTTCACCTCTCCCTTCGTCCTCCCCATCACGCGTGCCCCGACGTCCTCCCCGAACGCCGAGAGCTTCACCCTGCACGCCCTCCTCGGCCACTTCGACACCTTCTTCACCTCTGCGCCGCGGCTTTTCTCCCCGCCCGCGCGCGCCGCGTCGACCGACCAGCCCGGCGAGGTCTTTTTCACGACGGGTGCGTGGGACACGCCGACGCACTGGAAGCAGACGATGTTTGTCCTGCGCGAGCCGATTGTGGGCGTGCGCGTCGGTGACAGGCTCGAGGGCTCGATCCGCGTCGACAAGAACCCGGAGAACTCGCGTGAGCTTGTTGTCGAGGCGAGCTGGGAGGTGCGCGACGCGGACGGGAAGAAAAAGGGGCAGGGCGCTCAGGCGTGGAAGGTCCGGTGAGCGGGTGGGTGTAGACGGTCTTAGAGTCCGTGTACCGTGTATCTTGCGCTCCCCGAGCTGCTATTTACGCGGCAGTGCCGAAGGATACGAGCCGAAAAGCCTATCCTACGAAGCCTGCCAAGCCGTCTACTCCCATCTCCCGAGGACCCGCGCCTGCTCCTCCTCGCCGGCACTCCAGCGCCACCTCCCTCGCTTCCCCCACTCGCGCATCCAGCTCTGCACAAACTCAACCTCGGCAGTATGGATCTTGGCGATCTCAGGCGGCTCGGGGCGACCAGCCGGGAGACCCTGTAGACGCGCGCACGCGGAGAGTAGTCAGTACGCCCAAGTCGCGACAGCGGGAGAGGAGCGGCGCACGTTCTCGTCCCAGTGGTGAACGCCGCCCTTGATCATCTTGAAGGGCTTGCGAAGCGTGTTGTGGCGGTGCGGATGCGGCGCGGTCGGAGAGTGGGGCGTTGCGTAAAGCCAGGCTGCGAGCGACGGCGGCCAGGCGAGAATGCAGTGAACAAATAAGAGAAGGAGACGGGGGCGGAGAAGGCGCTGAATTCGATCCAAGAAGGAGGAGAACGCACGGTCTTCGCTTCCATCGACAAAGGCGAGGCGCGGGAACGACAGGTCAAACGAACCATACTGGTTGATGGCGGTAATGTTCGGCATGTCGGGCACGCCTGCGGGAGGAGGGTCAGCCGTTGGTGCCGAGCGAGTGTGGAGAAGCGAGACGAACGGTTCAGCTCGCCGGGCGGGAAGGCCTTCTTGCATATCTTGCCCGTGTACGCGGGTGTGAGGAGGTTTGAGACGAGCGAAGGCGTGCCAGTGGGCGCAGTACCGATGAAATAGCCCCATTCTGCGCGCGAGCATGCAGGTGTGTCAGTCCCAGTGCGGAAGAGGCAGGGCGAGGGAGACGCACCGGTGCAAAACTGGTAAGCCCAGCTCTTCCACTCGTACTCATCGAGGTCGTCGCCGCCGTACTCGTCGGTCCCGAAGCACGCGTCCTGCGACTCGCCCGGGGGACACAGTGACACGATGTGCTCCTTTACGTACTTTGCGTAGGTCGATAAGCTCGCAAGCTTGCGCGGGTCACTCGGGAGCGCCAGGTGCTCCACGGTGGCCGGCGAAAGCGAAGAAAGGAAGGGAATGTTCGGCGACGACGATAACCTAGTTGCGGTCGTATTGGTCAGGGCGTCACAAAAGGCGTTGAAGCGCGTGCTGCCGACGGTCAAGTCCCAGTTGCGCTCCTGCCACGAGCCGAGGGGAAGGGCGAGCGCGTTCACGAAATCGGCGTCGGAGGTAATGTTGGGAAGGCCGAAGTAGGATTTGAGCGAAGACGTGAGGAAGGACGAGTTGAGGGAGAGAAGCGAATCGATCAGGGCGGTGTTCTCGACGAGTCGCTCCATGCAGATGGTCGGGGCGGACTGGCGGATCGGCTGCGTGCCGTCGACGGTCAGTTACTGGAACGGGCGGCTTACGAGACAGGGCGAGCAATGGCACACTTCGTAGTACTGCCAGAAATCGATGATTGCTGTGGTGACTGCCGACGATGCGATCGCGCCCCAGAAGACGTCCGGGAAGAGCGAGCGAGCGAATGCCGCCTTCGCGCCCGCGTAGCTTCCGCCATAGTACAGCCACGCCGTCTCGTGCCCCGCGGTCAGGTCCAGATGCTCGACGCCGGGCAGTTTGACCGTGCGGGCAAAGTGCACGCTGTCGTGTAGCGACTGGAGCGTGTTGAGGTACCGAAGACTGTCGGTCGAGAGGTTCTTGACGGGGAACGACTCCCCATAGTAGCGGTGCTCGAGAATGACGCCGATACCACCAGTCGCCTCGCCAAGAATTCGGAGGATGCCCTGGCGAAGGAAAGGGATTCGATCCGCGCCGTCCGTCTCACCGGCATCGAGGAGGATGACGGGTCCGCCGGGCGTGTAGTACGAGGCGTCGAACCAGTAGCGTTGTTGAAAGGTAGCACCAGGTTGCGGAGGAGGGACGGCCTGATCGAAGGCGAGTCATCATTCCCTTCTGAGCGAAGCGAGAGACTGAAGCGCACTGGGTCGTGCGAGACGAGCTGGTCAAACAGGTGCGCAGGGTACTCCTGCGCGGCTGTCTTGCCCGAGGACGGCAGCTGGCCATCAAGGACGACCTGCACCGCGGCCTCGGGGATGTCTTGCGCGGCCAGGCGTTCGTGCAAGCGGAGATGGCGATGGAGGGCGAGGGGAAGGGCGGGGACGCCGTTGACCAGCTGCTTGGAAGTCAGCAATGGATGAGCCACAGCCAGCGGGGCTAGACCCGCGACCACGAGCGGTACGAGGAGCATGGGAATGTGCAGGAGGAGCGAGACGATGGAGGCGGTGAGCGGCTCCACCTCGCGAGGACAACCTCCGATAACCAGTGGTGACTTTGGGTACAACGACTGCTGCACTGCATTCTACACTTTACGAATCACGACCAGATAGGCCCAAAAGAAGGTTGACCACGCGAGAGACCCTATTCACAGCTCCATGTCTCCGTCCGCATGTCGCCTCAGATCGTGTAGTCGGTCGGGTCGACGCCCATGCGCTCCCACACCATCGCGTAGAAGCCGTCGATGGGCCCCTCATCGCCTGTCGCAAAGTGCGTGTCCTGGTCGCCCATCTCCTTGACCATCTCGGTCGCCGAGTGCTGCAGGCCAAGCGTGACCTTGATCTGCGGCGGGCTGCGCTCGTAGTCGACGAGCTTCGGCTCTTCGACGGCCTCACTGTCGGTGGACTGCGCGTTGAGCGCGTCCGTCTCGATGCAGCACATGATGTTCTGCACGGCGACGCCGGCCTGGTTCCAGCCCGTGTGGCCGGCCTTGACGACACCAGCAGCGGCGACCTGCGGAGAAAACAACGAGAACGGTGAGCACACCTCGTAGCAAGCGTGTTGATGCAGCTTGAGATCACGCACATCGCCGATCGAGTAGACATTCCGCCTCAGCTTCTCGCTCAACTTGTCCGCGCTCGGCACGCCCGCGACATCGACCTGCAGCGTCGGGCGGATCTTGACGAAGCCCCACTCGTCGAGCGCCTCGGGCATCCACTCGCGGAAGACCTGCGAGTTCGGCTTCTGGCCCGTGCAACGCAGCTGCGCACAAAGATAGATCAGAGAAAGCACCCGACGAAGAATTCGGGCGTCCTGAGACGTACGAGGAGGTCGTACTTGAGCTCGCGACCATCGCGAAGCTTGATCGTCTCGGTCACACCCGGCTTGTCCTCCTCCTGCGGTGGCAGCTGCAGCCGCTCACCGAGGACGATCTCGACGCCAAGGAGCTCAAGCCTGCGCTTGATCTCGTCGTGCATCTCCTGCTTGTACATGGGGAGGAAGCGGTCGCGCGAGTGGACGAGCGTGATGTGCTTCTTCGGCGGAGGTGCCTCGCCCTCGGCGAGATTCAGGTGGGCAACGTTATCCGGGTTATTGTAGAGATCGGCGATGTCGCTCGCAAACTGGATGCCGAGGGCGCCGCCGCCGGCAATGAGGATCCTGCGCGCCTGCCTGATGTCGGCGCCACGGCTCTACGATGCGAGGCGCTGAGTGAGCGAGACAGCGTCGAAACGGCACAGAGACGGCGCACTTCGAGGAACGCGACACCATCCTTCTTCGTTCGCGCTTGCGACGTCAGGCACGGCGGGAGCTGGCAGCCAAGGGCCTTTGTGAAGACATGGGTTCGGGGTCAGCCAGAGTCTCAGCAGGAGTAAAGGAGGAACACACGTAGATCATGTACTCCCAGCTCAGCCTCCGCGTTGCCGCCTTCTTCTCCTTCGGCGCAGCATCCAGGCGAGCCGCCTCAAGCTCTTCTGTCAGCTTCTCAATCTCCCCCGCCTCGCCCTCGAGGTCCCGCTCGTGCTCGAGCAAGTCGCGGTCGAGCTCGATGTAGTTCTCGTTTAAAGCGGTAACAGCGGCGTGGATGACAACGTGGCGAGCCTGCTTGGATAGCGGGAGCGACGTGCCGTTTGTTGCGCTCGTCTCCGACGGCAGCACGCCGGTATAGGGAATGAAGGTCTTGGCAGAGTGGCCGGGCACGACGCTCACACTGTAAGATACTCGAGGTCAGCTCGTCTGCGATGTAAGCGGGAAGGGCGGGACTAACCGAGGATGGAGGTAGAGGTCTGACAGCAGTGAGGAGAAGAGGGTCAGCGATGAGACCAGAGACGAGAACCCAGTACGGCCTGCAATGATCTGTGCAGTCGCGCAGTCTCCTTCGCTCGCTCGCGAGTGCGCACAGTCGCCTGCCGTCGGCGACCTGAGCAGTAGGGTCGGCAAGAGCGCCTCTCCAACATTGGGAGCAGCAGAGGAATAGCGGCTATGGGGGCGAAAAGCGGTCGTACTCACGGTTGAAATGGCTGCACAGCGGATCGGACAGTGGGTTAGCGTGGATCTCGTTGCGAAGTGGGACGCCGCGGGACGCTTGCCACCTTTAGCGAGATGAGAGGAAAAGCGCACCTCTGGCGATCAATAACGACGACTCGGTGTGTCGAGGGGAGTGTCCTGGAAAGGAGTTCGGCTGCACGAGCGCCTGTCGTAGCGGAGGGGCCCGCACGCTGTCAGCTCCGGGCGAGTCGGTCGGGAGAAGGACAGGCGGACGCACCAGCGTAGGACGCGCCGAGGACGACGACGTTACGGGTCGCCGTGACGGGAGGAAGCGCGACCATTCCGGCGAACCTAAGCAGTGTAAAGAGGGGGCGGGAGGAGGAGGAGAACGTCTGCTCGCTCCATCAGATTGTCCGCCCCGTACCATGTCTCACATTTCTTCTTCGCCCGCCATCACCCGGCCAAGCCGGCGCTCCTGCTCGCACTCCTTGTCGGTGCCCAACTCGGTCGCTGTTCGCGGCTCCTCCCACCAGCACCACCGGCACAGAGTTCTGCGCTGTTCAATGCTGCGCTCTTCGTCCAAGCGTTAGCCAGCACACCAGCTTGCGTCGCTCTTAAGCCTTGAGCTCGCTGTCTGCTCGCACCAATGTCGTCTGCTTTCTGTACTCTAGCCATCGCAATCGCAAGTTCTGACATCTCCCCTTGAAACGAGTGGCCTTCTCAACTTGAGCTCACTGCTTAGCTCCCCGAGAACGGTGCGTACCGCGGCACGCCCGGCAGCGCGGAGGTATAAAAAACGAAGGCACTGGTGAACCGCATCCCAGGCGAGGACGAAATGTCCCTGTTCCCCGTCTCGGCCTGCTTTGCCCGGCGCCTGCGCTCCTGCCCCTCTTTCCTCGCTTGCTCCCGCTTGTTCGGCGTATCAACAAGGTTCCCTCGTATACCTCCTGGCGCGGGATCGGCCAGCTCTACCCACAATACGCCCGGCGGCTGTCATCAGCCGAAGGCGCTCTCGGCGTCCCTCCTCTCTCCCGCTTCCTCTCCTCCGCTCGCATCCGCAAGGATGCCCAGCTTGACTCACAGGGATACGGCTCGTTACCTAAGACGCGCGAAGACCCACGGAGATGTGGAAGAAGTGCTGGGAGCCTATCTGCACTCGTGCGTCCCACCGGTCTTTTGGCGACCCCCTCTTGTGGGACTGACGTCGACACTGGCGCACAACAGC
This sequence comes from Rhodotorula sp. PL61-2, assembly GCA_028828645.1. NCBI lineage: Eukaryota > Fungi > Basidiomycota > Microbotryomycetes > Sporidiobolales > Sporidiobolaceae > Rhodotorula > Rhodotorula sp. PL61-2. The sequence continues at coordinate 26,210 of JAPZQE010000046.1, read as the reverse complement.
AAACAACAGAGGTCAAGGAACGCCGCCCAAGCACACCGGAAGCTTTACCTGCTCAACTTCTACCTCAAAGCCGTGTGCGCCTTTCCTCCCGTCCCCTTCCCTCGCTTCCTCGGCCTCAATCCCCACCAAGTGAGAGCGTAGAGTCTTCTCGACCGTGTTACTGACGTACCTGCGCGTATGCACGGCTCGCCGCTAGGGGGCTCGGTCCGCTCGTTGATTTGCATTCCACCGCCTTCGCCTCCATCGCTGCACTCGCTGCGTCCTCCGTCCCAGCTGAGTACGCCGTCCACCCAACCACCCCACTCGGCCTCGAGGCCTGGAACGACGCTAGGCGCGTACCGTCTGGCTGGTCTCCCCGCTCAACGTCGTCGTCGCCTATCTCTAGCCCCGCGAGTAGCATCTTCGAGCAAGACCTTGCGGCTCGTTCGCGCGGTAGCCCGACTGGCGAGGCGTCCTTCTCTTGGACTCCGTTCTTAGTGTGCGTTTCACTTCCCTTCGAAGGTTTCGAGGCGTCTAGGGCGTGTGAAGACTGACAAGCACCTCCTCACGCCCTTCGCAGGATACGCCCGCCTGGATATGTCGACCCTTTGAACGGATATGTCGATCGTTTCGAGCCCGAGGGCCGTCGGCGTGTTGCGGCAGAGGAGGAGCGCCTCCCTGCGTATTGAAGCGTCGCCTGCGAGGCTCCTTCACCTGGAGGCGAAGTGGACCCGTTGTGATTTTTCTTTTCCTTTCCCTTGGTTGTATGGGTCATCTACGTGCTCGTCGCAATGCCTACGTACTGCTACATCCACACGAGGAGGGAAAGAGTAAAGGTGGACAGGGTCGGCCCGACTGCACCGCCTCCGTCATCGCTCGGAGAGAAGGGCAAGTTTGCCCACGTCCCTCTCCCCCCTTCCACCCTCTCCGACTCTGCGCAGTAATGCTCTCCCGCACCGCATTCGCCCCATTCAGGGCAGCGCTGCCTCGCCGCACGTTCGCGACCTCGGCTCGCGCTTCCCTCCCGCGCACCCCGGTCGCTCCCCTCGCGACCGTCGAGACGGCCCCTCGCCGCCGTGGGGTCACCTCGACCGCGCCCGCCTTTGACCCGCAGGAGCCGTCGCACGCCGCCGTCAAGGATGACATCCGCATTCCGTACCCGGAGTGCGTTCCCCATTCTCGTCGCTCCCCTCTACACGTTCGAGCTAATCCTCTCCTGTTGTCTTCGCAGTGAGTCCGCCTTCCCGCCCGATGACCTGGGCCATAGCATGGAGGGTCCGGACGTCGACGTCGGCCGTCACACGCGTCGCACGCTCGCCTCGTTCTCCATGACGGGCAAGGTGCGTTTCCCTCCCCGTCCTCTGCGTGTGGGCGCGTCTTCCACGCACTTCGCACGGTGTGCGCACGGCGCCCACGCACTGCTGGTGGCCGCGGCTCGCCATCCTGCGTGGAGGGATCGTGGAGCTTTCGCGGAGCGCGCCCGAGGGGTCCCATCGATCACCTCCGGGGAATTTTCCGCGCAACACCGCATGCATATGGTGACGGTGTACTGACCTTGCGCACATTTTGCTGCTACAGGTTTGTGTTGTGACGGGCGCTGCTCGCGGTGTGAGTCCCCGCCGTCCCCTTGGTCGATTGCATGTCGTCCTGCTTCTTCAGCCATACTGAACTGCAGAGGACCGCCATCACTGCTGCAAGAGGCCCAACATTAACGCACTTTTCTCGACCTTCGCACAGCTTGGCAACCTCTTCGCGCGCACCTTCGCCGAGTCCGGCTCGAACCAGATCGCCATCCTCGACCTCGACAAGCAGCAGGCGGAGACGGCCGCGAAGGAGCTCGTCGAGTGGTTCGAGGAGCATGGCCAGGCCAAGAAGGGCGAGATTGAGGCGATCGGCCTCGGCTGCGACGTTTCGAACGAGGACGAGGTCAAGAGCTGCTTCAAGGCGGTCATCGACAAGTTCGGCCGTATTGACGTCCTCGTTACCGCTGCCGGCATCGTCGGTACGCTCTTATACTCGTGGTTAGCGCGCACGCACGTCACTAACCTTCTTCGTTCGTTCGCAGAGAACTTCCCCGCGACCGAGTACCCGGCGGACAAGTTCCGCAAGCTCATGGGCATCAATGTTGAGGGGTGCGTCACGGTTTTCATCTCATCGAGGAGTGAAGAAATGCTAACGCTTCTTTGTGCAATACGCACCCAGCTCGTTCTACTGCGCTCGCGAGGCCGCGAAGGACATGATGGCCCGCGAGGCTCCCGGCTCGATCGTCCTCATCGGCTCCATGTCGGGCGCTGCTGTCAGTGAGTCTGCGTCTTCACACGGCGCCAATTTCCGCGGCAATGCCAGCCTCTCGATTGATACGAGGGCGCGCGCCAAGCATCCGACTGTTCCGCTTCTCTCACAGAAACTTGACTGCATCCTCGCACAACGCAGACATCCCTCAGCCGCAGGCTCCGTACAACGCCTCGAAGGCTGCTGTTCGCCACATGTGCTCGTCGCTAGCCGTCGAGTGGGCTACCAAGAACATCGTGCGTCGAGTCTTTCCGCCCGCCCTTGACGCGACACGTGCTCACATGCCTCTTCCGAAACAGCGCGTCAACTGCATCTCGCCCGGTTACATGGCCACCGCGCTCACGCGCGTCATCCTCGACCGCGACCCGGTCCTGCGCGATGCCTGGATTAACCTGACTCCCATGGGGCGTCTTGGCGAGCCCGAGGACCTCAAGGGTGCCGTCATCTACCTCGCAAGCGACGCGAGCGCCTTCACGACGGGTGCGGACCTCCGCGTTGACGGGTGCGCTTCCTCCTCTCCTTTCGCCCATCGTTCCGATCCCCTGACGATCGCTCGCCCTTCCTCCTACAGCGGCTACACCCTAAGTGCGCTAGCTTTCTCTCCGCTCGTTGGAAGGCTCGCTGACCTTCCCGACCTCGTCCCGCCTGTGCAGCGTAAATGCCTTTGCGTGCCCTTCCTCCACTTCCTCGTCTTCTCCCCATCTTCGCCCTGCATCTCTCCGTACCGCCCGGCGCGTCGAACACCTAGAAGTTGTCATACCCTTCGATTCGTCGCCGTCCCTGCCCTGCACAAACACTCTTTCCTCCCTCCATCCATATCGGTCTGAGAGCGAGAGAAATGACAGCGTGTCACATGCCGAATCCTGGGGACACCAGGTAAAGAGGAAGCAGGCCGAACAGAGAGAAAGGGAGGGAACCGCGTTTGCGTTCAATGAAAACAAGTTCATGGCTGCTATTGCGGTGTGCGCAACGCATTTCGCGAGCTTGGCCCTGCCGATGGCCGGCGTGCGGGCATGGCCGACCCCCGCCCCTGACCCTGCGCGCTCGAGTTGCTGCGCTGCAGCCCCGTTGGCGTCGATGCTGCGCTTGGCGACTGCAGCGCTGCTCCTGTCGAGGTAGTACGCACCTCTACGGCGAGACGAGCGGGAGCTAAATCCAATCCATCGGTGCCTCGCCGCTCCGGTGCCAGCGACAACGGCGCCCGCGCACGCGCGCTTAGCCGGACCGTCGCCTGCCTCGCGCGGGCGTTTGCTCGCCTGACTTTCGCGCGCGACCGGCGCGCGCCCTCGTCCTCGCCCTCTTCCTCCTCCAAATCAGGATCTCCCTCCAGAGTCCTCCGCTGCGGCAAGGCGAGTGCGAGCGAGGAGGCGCGCCGCCTTGCAGGCCTCAGCGGCCTTCTCACGCCATTCGTTGAGCACTTCGACGAGGCGAATGCGATAATGAGAGCGGGGATAATGCGGCGTACGAGGGCGACTGCTGCAACGCGAAGAGCGGGTCGAGCGGGTCGTTACTCGGCAGCGGGGCGGGGTCGTAATCTGCGGGTCCGCGCGGGACCCTCGATCACCGGCCTCGGCACAGCCTTGGGCGCACGCTTGTGCGCATCGTTGTCCTCGTCCTCGCTGGACCCCTCCTTGTAATCGTCGTTGTCCTCGCGGTCGGGATATACCACCGCCGAATCGCTCTGCAAGTCACTCGCGGGGTCGTCCGCGTCACGCTGCGAACTCTTGACCGAGTTGGACTCGGACTGCACGTCCGTCATCACACGCCTGTCCTCGCCCTCCTGCGCCTGTTCGCCGCTCTGCTCGTCCTCAGGAGGCTCCTCGTCGGTGCCGCTCTCAGCGTCGGCAGCAGCAGCGCGCTTCGCGAGCCTTTTCCGGTTTGCGGCGGCGCGCTTCCAACGGCGGCTTACCGTCTTGAGCCTCGGCAGCGGCGGGACGACGATGTCCTCGACGCCAAGGACGGAGCCGGCGCGCCACGCATTGCGCCACCACTCGCGCTGCGGTTCGGCCATTTTGACGAAGCCGGGTATGTTGTTGAGCGCGGCATCCGTCAACTTGATGCGCTCGAGCATGCCGTCCGAGACGCAGCCCAAGTGCCGCGGGTAGAGCGCCGTGTCTCAGCGCTCTGTGGGCGTAGGACGGTTGTCAGCACGAGATAGGAATTCCGAGAAAGGGGAAGGGGACGCACCCTGGTTCGAGCTGACAACGATATGTCCCTGGAAATTGGACGACTGGCAGATGCGGCAGGACCGCTGGACCCTGGTCCCGCGGATCTCGGCGTCTGTGTCCCAGTACTCGATCGCAAAGCCACCTTGGGCTTCGCCCGGGTCAAGCGCCGCTTCTCGCTGGCTGCAGAGCGCGACGTGAGCGGGCCGTCGGTGGGCGGCGGAGCGGCAGCCTTCTGCCGCAGGTGCTCGGTGCGCCTCCGGACGCGCTCCTGCTTGCGCGCAAGGCAGAGCTCTTCGCGCGACTTCTTGCGCTTCTCTGCGGTCTTTTGCCTGGTCTTCGCCATCGCGCGGGGTGAGTGCGGGTAGAGGGGTTGTGCGACGAAGGGGAGCTGCGGGCGGGTGACATGGCTCAGCATGCGATGGTGTGTAGAGACGGAGGGAACGCACGAAGGAGCAGGTAGCACGCGGTAGACGTGAGCGCTGGGTGCGGGTGCAGTGATGAGGCTGGTGTGAGGCGCTCCGACGGCGCGGGCGTGTAAACGCGTGAGGTTCAAGGCGCCGTGTAAACGCATTCAAGCAATTTGCACTCCCGCCTGGATGCGAGGCAGTGAAGGAAGCGAGTGGACGCAGGAGGACCCTGATGAAGCTGATGAAGGTTCCACGTGTCCTCTCTGTTTGCGCGGACGCAGAACAGGCGATTTGCGATGGACACGCAGTGTCGACTCGACGCCCAGGGCCTTTCAAAGCGTAGCACCTCCCCACCTCACCCTCAGGCACGTCCTGCCTGGCTCTCCTCCCTTGAACCCTCACGCGCCGACTGGTGCTTCCGTGCAGCTCGAGCGGCTGACCAGCGCTCATGTTACAGTCTACGTTGCTGATGCACGGCCAGTGCTGGACTACCATGTATGTTCGGCTCCATGCCGTTCCGCTTCAAGCGGAGGACCCGTTCGTGTCCTTCGTCTTGAACACCTCGCGCCAGATGGATCGCAGCTCTGCATCGAAGCGGCCGAAGCAGGTCGGATGTGCTGGTCGTGGGTGCGGAGCCGGGAAGAGAGGCGCAGGACGCACCCTGCAAATCGTTCACGACACTCACTCTCGGCGCCTCCGCCTTGGCGTTCTCCCGCGGCCCGTTCGCGTCCCCGTTCTCCCTCGTAGGCGACAGCGGCATCTTGTCGAGCCCGCCGAGGCGCACCTCCTCGCTCCCTGCCTCGTCAAACAGGACGCAGTGACCCCAGCCGAGTGCATTGGCGCCGCGGACATTGAGCGCCGAGTCGTCGACAAAGTACAGCGATGATACGGGCGGGGGCGGGTCGGAGACGTGCAGGAGGGCTTCGTTGAAGAAGGCTGCGGACGCACCGGTGTTGAGTGAGCGTGACTTGGTGCGCGACGGGGCAGGCCGGCTCATTCACCTGCTTCGGGTTTGCATGAGAACTCTCCGGCACCGTAGTCGCAGGAGATGACGCCCTCGAATTGCCCGGCGATACCCAGCAGCTTGAGTACTCGCGTTGCGTGCTGCGGGTAAGGCAAGGTCAGCATGGCGTACGAGCAAGATAAAGAGGGAGCTCACGATCTTATACGCATTCGTCAGCGCCCAGACATGGCACTTCTCGCGGTCAATGTCCGTCAGCAGCTGTCGCAGCTTCGGGTCGTCCTTGAGCACCTCGTCGAGGGGGAGGGACGCGTCGCAGTTCTTGTCGTAGTCGAGCGCGTCGACGGCGTGATGCCGCACGAGTCCTCGGATCGCAAGGCCATACTCGCGGTAGTAGTGCGAATGGAGGTCTTTGGCCTCCTCGTCGGATAGTCCCAGCCGTCGGAAGTAGGCTGGAGAGGGCCAGTTGAGCGATACACGGCGGGAGGCGTGTGCATTGCGCAAACGGTGGGACAGCGCATCGGCGACCACAGGGCAGAGTGCAGGCGTGAGCGGAGGTGGGCGTAAATGAGAGGGCGAGAGGCGGGGCGAGCGGGTGGAAAGGTCAGCTTGCACGACAAGCGACGTAGGGCGAGCAGGAGCGCACCGCGAATCTTTCCCTTCATCATCTCGGCGATCCCAGCGTCCTTCGAGCTGCCGGCGAGTCGAGGCTGGTCAGCCCCGGCACCTCTCGCCCCCACCTCGCTCAGCGCGCCAACCTCCCGGTCAGGCTGTAAGAGGCGGATGGGGGAGTAGTGACATACTACAAGCAGTTGTCGATGTCGAAGAAGACGATGCGCTTGCCGTCGGCGGGCTGAGGCGGCCCTCGCGGCGTTCCATCCGGGTAGGTGCAGAGCGCTGCGGGCAGGGAAGCGTAAGCCCGCAGGACTGCAGATCGGTGCATTGGAGGCCTACTGGACCGCGGCGGAGTCGCTACCAAAGTCATCGAGCGAAAGCGAGGATAGCGAGGGCGCGAGAGCGGGTGGAGCGCCCCCGGCCGACGACGACGACGACACGTTCCGCACCTGCTCCCCTGCAAGGCAGAGGAGTCCAGCGACATGATGAGGATCATGCTGAGATTGCAAAAGAAGTGGCAACACGGAAGGACAATGCACAATTTCGCCTCAAACAACCTCCGCGGACTATCGACACCTCAAGCAAGCGCCCCCATCCCAAAGCCTTCGTTCTCCCTTCAGGCAACAACGTGACACGGCCACATCCGGAGCTCGGCGCGGCCGTCGGGCGAGACGACAAGGTGCTCGCTGGGAGAGGAGGGCGGCGAAGGGAACGGCGTGGGCGGGTAGCCGACAGTCGTGGCGGGCGAAGGAGGTGGGGCGCACGGCGTGACGGGGTTTTGTAAGAGAAGGGGAATGTCGGCGAGGCAGTTGGAGGCGACGAACGTGACTTCGGCGAGCTCGAAAGGCGACAGGGCGGACTGAAGCTGGTACTCGAGGAAGTCGAGGAGCTCGAGGACATTGAGGTGGTCGACGGAAGGGAGTAATTCCTTGCTGGCCTCAGGTAGGATCGCGAGCGGAAAGAACGGGGTGGAGGGCGGAGCGGCGACACCGCTGTTGAAGCGAGGCGGACCAGCGAGGAAGCGGTCATCGACTGAGCCCGTCTCCGGCGTCGTCTTGGGGACGAGCTTGAGGGACGTAAGCTGGCCCGAGACCCGACGCTTTTTTGGCAGCGTTGCGGGGTGGACGAGCGGGATGGCTGTCTTGATAGAGGGGGCCTTGAGCGTCGTGACCGGCTGTTGAGGCAGGAGGTCAGCTTGAAATCACCATCATCGAATGCGCGGGGAGCAGCGCACCGTGCTCATTGGCTGTGCGCGGCGCTTCTTAAGCGCGTCCTGCTTTGGCGAGCCCTTCAAGCGGAGCTGCTGCGGCTGGAGACGCTTGGTCGCGGAGCGGGTCTTGGGGTAGTGGCCGACGGCGGGCACTGCGGGGGCCGACGGTCAGTAATTCGCCGTAGTGAAAAGGTGGCGAGCGTACTGATCCTGGACAAAATAAGAACCAGCGTAGGGAAGGAGACGAGGAGAGGGCAGCTGCGGCCCCGCTCCTCGTCAAACCCCCATTTCCCCGCCAGGCCCGTGCACGCCTCCTCAAGCCTGATCGAGGTCCGTTACGGAAGTGGGGCGCAAGGCTCGGTGAGATCTCCCAGAGAAGAAACGGTTGAGCACGAGAGGTCCGAGCGAGCGCCGGGACGAGCGAAGTCAAGCGGGGCGGAGGGGCGCAGGAGCAAGCGTGCTAAGCGGCCTTCCCTACGAGCAGAGAGCAGTGCAGACTCGGTGACCGTCCACCTCGCGCAAGTGGCGGAGTGTGGTCGAGAGGCGAGGGCCGACGCGGGCTCTGCTCCGCTTGCGTTGCTGCTCTCGCCTCGATACGCTCAGAACCGCTTGCCCGACTATGCCTGAACCTGCTCCTGCTTCACTGACCTCCTTGGAGCCGCCCGCGCTGCGTCTGCCGACCGACATTTGGCTCATCGTCCTCTGCCGCCGCGAGCTCTCCTACTTCGACCTCAAGCGCTTCTCGCGCGTCTGCAAGCGCTTTTACCGTCTTGAGCAGGTGTGCTTGCCCTCTGCGCACCCTCGCGACGCGCTCAATGTTGACGAGGCGTGCTCTGACAGGACCCGCACCTCGACGCTCGCCTCTTCCGCCGGGGCTACCCCGCCAACTTCCCGCGTTGGGGCCCATGCAACCACCCGCTCGAGAAGGAAGAGAGGGTCGCGTTCCACCCCGTCCTCCACCTGACCTCCCTCAGCCGCCCCGACCTACAGGAGGCCGACATCTCCGTCTTCTCCCGCAGCGGCGACGACAAGGAGAACCGTTCCTACCTTCCGCTCGACCTCCCCGTCGCCGCAGAGTACGCGACTTCGCCGCCGTGCGCCAAGCTGGTCTTCCTCGCTGGCACCGCCCCCGTCATCGCCGACACGCGCGGCGTACGGGTCCGCTCCGTCATCGAAGTCGTCACGTCGATGTGGGCGTCGCCCGCTTCGGAGGAGGCCAAGTACCAGGCGATGATGGAACGCGCCATGGGCATCGGCGCGGACGACGAGGCGAACAAGCAGCTGGCTAACGAGATCGACAATATGACGATGTGGGACACGCTCGGCGATTGCACCTTCTGGGCAGGCATGAAGAGCGCCAAGTGCATCGAGGACGGCGTCGTCTTCCTCGCCCCGAATGAGTTCGACTAGGCGCCGAGATCCGCACCGAAGATCCCAGTTCGCACCCTCACGCAGGTGTGTCCCAGCCGGCTCCGCTTGTCCTGTATATGCTAACCGACTGCGCTTCGTGCCTACCTAGTCTTGCGTGGACCAGCATCGCTTTATCCCTCTCTCCCTTCTAACGCTTGAAACGTTCGAGAGGACGACCGCTTGACCGCTTGCAACGACGCCTTTTCGTTCACCTCGGTGCTTGACCTCGATCGCAGCGAGTGTGAGGCAAAGGCATCAATGCAAAGCATGGCTGAGCTATGTACGGAAGGTGAGAGTGCAAAGACACTGTAGCCGCTCAGAAGTCGTTCTGCGCCTGCTGCGCGTCTGAACCATTGAGGCTATTGAGCTTCTGGTCCGCATTCGGGTTGAGCTGCGAGGGGAAAGCGGGAGTATTAGCGCGGGCGAAAAGGTTGTTGAGGAGAACGACGGCAAGAGTCTGCGCAGGCAGACTTGCCTCATGGGAGGAGTGGTCCTCTGCGTCTTCCGGGCGCACGCCCTGCTGTGTCGCGTTCTGTTAACGCAAGCCCGTCAGTACTCACTGGTGGGGAGGACGGACGGCCCGCGCTTGCCGGGATCTCTCCTCATCCTTCGGCTGCGCTCCCGGCGACCCGGAAGAAGGCGGAGTAGCGCACCTCGTTCGGCTGTCCCCTCGAGCGCGCGCGGATCGAGTCGCCGCCCTCCCACGAGGATTCTTCCGAGTGGAGAGTCTGCACGGTGGGATTAAGAGCGGATGAAGGAGGCCGAGTCAGCGACGACCTGAGCGGGCAATACCACGTCGCCCTGCGACACACTCTGCACGCGTCTCGCTCAAATGGCCCGTCGTCGTCAACAGAAGGAGCGCACCGTCACGTCCTCCTTGTTCTTGAGCTTGAGCTCGACGGGGTCAACGAGAGCCTGCGAGCAGCCAGCTGGTGAGCTCCATGCGGTGCGAGCGAATTATGCGGCCGTACTTCAGTCATACCGCAAGCTTGGATACGTGTGTGACGAAGGAGGAGGAGGGATGAGGAGCGAGGTGGAGGCGAGCAAGCGAGAGACGATGAGGTCGCTGGAGGGGCGCCACAATCACGTCAAGAACCGAACAAACAGCTTGACGGCGAGTTAGGCGAGCCAGCACGCTGATCAGCATTGAAACAGTCCGGCCGTAGCGAGACGACTGGGAGTGGCAAGCTAGAGAGAACGCGAGTTTGGGAAGGTCAGCCCGTCGAACTGCGACTCGCCGAATCGCTCGCGCAAGCAAACGTTCGCGAAAGAAGCGGTGCACATTGCGATGATACGTACAAGCAGGTACAGGGGCGCGGGATAGGAGTCACTGCTGCTCAGAACAGCCACACGGTCACAACATCGCTCGAGCCGGTCACCTCGAGTGCGATGCCGGGGAAGCCATGGATCTCTGCAGGCAGCGCAGCGCAATCAGTACGCCTGCTACGAACTAGCGCGAGAAGCGTGTCGACCCAGTGCAGCAGAGAGAGCGGCGCACCAGTCGTCTTGCCCCGTACGCCGTCCCTCCCATCCGCCATCCGGTCGAGGATCATCGGCTTCTGCGCACCCTCATTCGCGTTCGCCTCAACGCTGCCAGTCGCGGCGCCGTTCGCTGACGCGGGGGACCCGAACGCGGTCGAGAGCCCAAGGAGGTCCTCGACGTGCCCCTCCTTCGCGCGCGACGGCGCGGGCTTTTTGCGCGCGCTCTCCTCGCCGCGGCCGAGCCCTCTCTCTCCCGCCCGGCCGCCATTTAGGAAGCGCTTCATCGCATCCCAGCCTTCCTCGCCGCCGATGCGTTCGCCATCTGCGTTGACCAACGCCCATGCAGCGCGTGCGGTCCGGCCGAACTGCACCTCGCCGGGGAGGTTCGAGTGAAGGATGATCTTGCGAAGGGTGTGCGTGGCGGAGGAGAGGAGGAGGGTGAGGCCGATGTGCGGGTAAGAGAGGAAGTACGGATTAGCTGTGCGTGCGGAAGGCGGTCAGCGAGCGCGGAGCTGAGCAAGGGAAGAGAAGGCACAGTCAAGCGAAGACTCGGGAGACAGGGAGAGTGACATGGTATGGATAGAGAGACGATCCTGCGCGACAGGCAAGGTCAGCCCATCTAGTCGGGGGGTGGCAGGAGACCTCGAGACGTACGTCCTCCTTCCAGAAGGTCCTGATCGCAGCACCGAGCTCGCACAGGATATCCTCGCTCGTCGTAACGCCAATGTTGAGCTCGATAGGCGCGATGGCGGCCGTGTCGGGCGAGGCCGTAGTGTGGAAGTGCAGCTGGACGAAAGTTGGGCGGCGCGAGGAATCGAGCTGCTCGAGCAGAGGCACATCAGGATACACGAGTCAGTGTGGCAAGCTGGCGTTTGTCGGGCGTTGCGGAGAAAACCAGATCCATAGAGCGCACCTGAATCTCGGCGAAGCGGAGGTCGCCCTGCGCGATCGCAGGCGAGTCGGGCAGAACTGGGTGGAGCCAGGCATGGTCGACCGGCACGCCTTCCGGAGCGGGAAGAGCGGTAATCACGATGCGGCTGAGGGTGGAGCCTGCGCGGAAGAGCCTTTGTCAGCTGGTCGGCGCCATGCGGCGCAACGAGCGGCGCACCTGTGCCGGCACACACTACGCCAAACGCGACGCCCGGGTAGCTCAGCATCTCCTCCCTGTCCAATGCTTCTTCTGCGCCTCCCAGCGCCATCGAACTCCCGTACGTTGGACCTAGTACCCGCCTGATCGTCTTGATAACGTCGTCGTCCTCGCCCACAACGGCAAAGTCGTCTGCCGAGGATGCTCGCAGGCGCTTGCCTCGGTATGACACCCACGCAGCGGGGTCGATGCCGAGGACCTCAATGCGCGAGAGGCGCTGCGAGAGCGGAGAGAACGTGAGATGCAGAGGTGGGGAGGAGAGCGTGAGGTAAACCGGCGAGGCTGAAGGGCTCTGAGGGTAGCAAGAGCAGGTTAGCATCACTCCTACACGAGATGCGCAGCTGCACAGGCAGCACCCTCGTCCCAGTCTCCGTCCCCTCGCCTCCCCACATGTAGGACAGGCAACGCTCACCTCGTCGTCCCAGGCGATCTTGGCAGACGGGTAGGCTGAACGATAGGAGCGGACATGGTTGAGGACGTTGAAAAGCAGGCTGCCTGCGCCCGTGCAGCATGCTGATCAGCTCGACTCGGGTAGGGAGGAGGGTCATGGCGTACCGAGCTGGAAGGGCCCGAGAGACTCGCCGGGAACAAGCGGCAGCGGCTCGACCATCATATGCTCGGCAGTGTGCACCAATGGCAGCAAGAGGGGAAGAACGGGCAAGAGGCGCGTGCGGACAAGGCAGAGGGCGAGAGGTGGGGGAGCGGACGAGGACGTCCTTGTATGGAAGACGGCACACAGCTTGCCCAGAAGTTGTAGAATCTAAGCAGTACCTCGACCGCTGCAGATCAGTACGAGCAGCGTGATCTGCGAGCGAGGCGGAAAGTGCGAGACACGGCCTCGAGCGCGGTGAGCAAAACAGGCGCGCGCCCGTCGCCGCTCCCTCTCTTCTCCCTCACCTTCGCTCTCCCCCTGTGAGCCTGCTCTCCTTGCAGTGCACGTGTTCAGAGCATGTCCTCCCGACCCGCGCGCACCCGAACGCAGTGCTGACCGTCCCACATTCTCCATCCTCCTGCCTCGAACGTTTTCCGCCGTCGCCCACCTCGCCCCGCGCAGACACCTTCACTATGGGCTTCCCCGAATTCACCACCCCCGCCGGTCTCCAGGCCCTCGAGGCTCACCTCGTTCACGTCTCGTACATCGAGGGGTACGTCGACCATCTCCCCCATCGTCCGCGCGCTCGCTGGTCACCTCGATCCGCCGCCGCCGCGCATCATACATGCATGAGGGAGCCGCTGTCATTCTAAGGATGAACAGTTGCTTTGGTCCGTGTTTCCGAGGAAGGGACTTAAGACCTCCCGCTAAACGCTGAAGAAACTCAACTCTTCCAAGCCCTCTGACCCTCGACAGACGGCTCGCTCGTGCATGTGCAGCTCCGCCCGTCACCCGAGCTACAGTACTGATCGTGCACTCGCCTCGCCGCGAACAGCTACACCCCCTCGCAGGCCGACGTTGCCGTCTTCAAGGCGCTCCCGTCTGCCCCGGACGCGGCCACCTACCCGCACTCGGCCCGCTGGTACAAGCACATCCAGTCGTACGAGGCTGAGCACGAGACCCTCCCGGGCGACGCCTCCAAGGCGTACACCGCCTACGGCCCGTCGACCTCGGCTGCTGCCGCCCCGGCCGCCGCCGAGGAGGAGGACGACATCGACCTCTTCGGCTCTTCCGACGAGGAGGTTGACGAGGAGGCTGAGGCCCTCAAGGCCAAGCGCCTTGCCGAGTACGCCGCCAAGAAGGCCAACAAGCCCAAGTGCGTCTTCTGGTACATCATCTCGCCCGTCCCGCCCGCTGACCCGCCTTTCCCTCCAGGACCATCGCCAAGTCGCTCGTCACCCTCGATGTCAAGCCGTGGGACGACGAGACCGACATGGCCGCTCTCGAGGCGTTCGTCCGCTCGATCGAGAAGCCCGGTCTCGTCTGGGGTCTCTCGAAGCTCGTCCCCATCGGCTACGGCATCAAGAAGCTTCAGATGTCGCTCGTCGTCGAGGACGAGCTCGTCTCGCTTGACGAGCTCCAGGAGCAGATCGCCGACGAGGGTGAGGAGTGGATTCAGGTGCGCCCCCTTGCCCCTGCTTCTCCCTCGTCGCCCGCTAACGTCCCTCCCGCACCCAGTCCTCGGACGTCGCTGCGATGCAGAAGCTCTAAAGGCGCATTTCGTTCTGTGCGTCGGGCAACGCGACTGTTGTAGCGGTTCGTCGTTTTATCGGCACCATCGACACGAGAGGCTAGTCCTCCCGACTCCGCCTTTCGCTTTCTGCTTCTCGCATCCGCTGCTACTGGGTTTTTGCTTCGACATCGTGCCTTCTCGTTTCTCCCCGAAACCCTCCCCCTTTTCCTCCCCATCCCAGCGCAATGCCTTCCCTCTCCCCCTCCCTTCGTGGGAGGCGCATTCGGTGGTCGTCCTTGATTGGGCGCCCCGGATCGCGGTCAATGGGAGAGGTAATCTAACAAGCGTCTGGAAGATGTAACTCTATCTACGTCCCTCCACTCTTGATCGGATCGCCTCGTTCGCGAGGCTGCGCTGGCTTGTCCCACGGAGGGCTGGCGCATGACAGATCGAGCACTAATAGCGACGTTACATCTCTTGTAGCAGTGTAGACGTGCGTGCAACGCAGCGCGTCTCGATCTGCACTGTTTGCGCTGTTCTTCAGGGTCTTGAGTGAGCTGAGCGATGGTGGGCGTCCTTTTCGCCGACAGTCGCGGTGCTCTCCGATGCGGGATGGCTCTGCTGCGCACGCTAGTTACATTCCGCTGCTAGCAGGAGGCCTGTGCCGGGCGAAGCGTGCCAGTGCACGCTCAGGCCTCGCCCCCGCACACACCTCTGTGACTGCCCCGCCGCGCTCCTTTCCCTTCTACCATTGCACCAACCAAGCAGCCCCCGCTGGAACCGCGTCGGAGCGCACTCACAGCCCTCACACCATGCCGGTGCCTGGATTCTCGCTTCTCTGGCGCCATTCCGTCGCTCACAACGCTGTCTCCCACCCCCACCTCCTCAACGCCCGGACTCCCTTGCTCGTGCGGTCCCCCTTGCTCGCGCTCATCCCCTTACGCTGCTCCACCCCTGCTCGCGGGACTGTCGTCGACGCAGAAGAATGCCCACGTACGCGTGCGCTCTTTTCCCTCGCCTCAACTGGTTTGACCTCGTCTCGTCCCCAACAGAATGTATACCACGGCTTCGACGGGCTCGCCAAGAACCCGCAGTCGACACCGTGGATGAAGGCAGTACGTCGTGCTTGTGTTTTACTGGGTGCCTTTGCGGGAAACCCCAGATGGACGGAAGTGCATGAATCCTCGACATTCGTCTCCCCCGGTCCCTCGCGTTTCAAGTACGCCCGCGCTGACCGCCGTTCCGATGATTCGCAGTACGCGCGGCAGCAGATGGCTCAGATGAGCGTAAGCTTGCGCCTCCCTCCCTTCCTCCCAGCTGCCACCCAATCCAATCTTCCCATCGCTTCCCTGGTTTCGCTCTTCCGAAATCATTTTACGCTTCAAGGAGCTGACTACTCCGCCCCGCCGCTCCCGCTACGCAGAAGGAGTGGCACGGCTACCACGGCGCGTTCCACAATCCCTCATCCAGCAAGGCCACCAAATCCGTGCGCCCCGCTGTCACTTCCACTCGCCCAAGCCTTGCTGAACCCGTGCGCGCGATACCCACAGTATGCCATGCAGGGCATGCAGGACTCGCAGCCGGACTTTTGGAGATTCCGCTAAGCCGGGCGTTCCAGGCTGTCAGGGGAAGGCGCGCGCTTGTTCAGTCGTCCGCTTGAATCGGAGGTCATTGTTGCGTACCTCCGGGCTGGGATCGCGTCTCTCTCCGCTTCTCGATCACGCTCGACGCCACGCTCGACGCCACGCTCGACGCTCCCTCGCGTTGCGCTCCCCTGGCGCGCCCCCTTTCCCCGCGGATTCCGCTGCACCTGCGCTCTCCCGCTCGTCGCGCTCGCATCTATGCGTGGATCTCGGTGACCGGGAGAGCTCCTCGCGGTTTGCCGCTGCAAATCACCTACAGCCAGCGCAACGCTGCATCGGGCACACGAGCTGACTCGCGTGGCAGCTCGCCCGGCTTTCTCTTCCTTCTTCTCCTCACAGCGCTGACTTCGGCAGCTCCACGACCTCCTCCAGCTTACAAGACATCGGAATCGCTGTGCATAGGCGCTTTCTCTGCTCGCAAACACCCGCTGACGAACTTCGCCATCGCCTTTCGCTTCACCTTGTCTCTCCCCTCGTGTGCAGAAGGGCGGCTCTGGCAAAGGAGGCGGCGGCGGGGGTGGCGGAAAGAGCGGCGGCGGAGGAGGCGGCGGGGGCGGCCGCTCAATGCACGTGAGCCGCTCGTGCCTCGCATCTATCCTCTACCTCGTTGACCTTCTTGGCTATGACAGGACACCTACCACGGCTACCATGGCACGGCGCGCAACGACCAAGCCAGCAACGAGGCGCGCTCCTACGCCAGCCAGCAAGCGCATGCGGCGAGTGTGCGTGCTCTTCCCTCCGCCCTCTCCTTGCCTACCACCTGCAGCGGCCCTCTCGACGGACCTCCGCTGACCTTCACTCGCCCGCTCGCAGGACGCCTTCCATGGCGCTCACGGGGCGTTTCACCAGCCCGGCGTGAGCGAGGGCGGTAGGAGCGTGCGTACCTCCTCTTTCTTGCTAAGGGGGTGGGACGACTCCCGCCAATCCCTCTTTCCAATGCTCCCTTGAACACAGACAGCGTCGTCGAACATGCAGTCGTCGGCGCCGGGATCGTGGCCCAAGTAGGCGGCGTGCAAGGAGGGCGGGCGGGACGCTGGTGAGGAGGGAGGATGTCGCTCGCTTGCGTTGAAACGGTGTACTGTCTGCTTCGCTCGAGTTCCGCAAGCGTACGATACAGAACAGCTCCATTGCGCGGAAAGGTCGGGTGCGCTCGTTGTCGCGATCGCCTTGGGAAGGTCGACCGTCCCGCTTGCCCTCTCCCCTTCCTCCACCTCTGGACGACGCTCGCGTCCACCCACCGCATAGCGCTTGCGCGGCTCCGAGCTTACTGGGACAGCACTCCACGCTCCGATGGGCTGCTTCGCCTCGCACCCGCTCGCTCCGAGGTGCGCTCTTCCTCCCGTCCTGCATTACTGTCTCAGCCACAGGGGGGCTGACCAGACGCGGGATCGACAGGCACAGGCGCCACTGGGGGTACGCTGCGGGGTGCTCCCGCCGCCCGTGTCGTTCGTCCGCGCTGACCCTCCCCTCGCCCCGCCCCACCCCTCCCGCATCGCCTCGTTGCCAGCACGCACACACACACGACCGTGCACACAACGTCGGCCGTCCCTGTGCGCATGAGCCCGTACGGGCCCGGTCCGGCGATGTACCCGCAGCGTCCGTGCGTTGTTCCTCGCGTCTCCCTCGGGACGAAGGTGGGACGAGCTGACCTCGTGAAGCAGGGTGGGTGGGCACGGCGGCCGCGTCAAGAGTGTCACCACAACAACGACGAGCTTCAGAGGCGGGGGAAGGAGGAGGAGGTGGTGAAGCGCTTTGCGGGGTCGTCGTCGTCGACAACGGGGCGCAGGAAGGGGAGGTGCGCTTGCTGGATCGCTTGCTGTTCGCGGAGGCAGCTCAGTGCTATGTACAGGGTTTGGTGATCTTCCCAGGACCAGTCTCGAGTCAGACCAGCGAGAACCAGCGACTTATCCTCGCGGGTGCTCTGGCTTCACCTCGCACCGATAATCAGGAGAATCATCCTCGGCGCCATTTCAGCGCAAGCCCAACTCCCGTCGCCAATCCGAGCACAAATACCGCCAGCAGCACGCCGACATCCGTCCTCACCCTCTGCCCTTCCTCCGTACGCTCGCGCACCGCGACCTCCGCCGAGGAAGGCTCGTCCCTGCGCGACGATGGCTGGGCACGCTCCGCCATCTGCAGCGCAGCGAGCAGCGCCTCGACGCGAGCGAGGCGGTCCTCCACCGCCTCTCCCTCGTCACCGCCTTTAGCTGCGCGGTCGCTCTGCTCCTGCGGAAGGGCAGACGCGGCGCCAGCCGCCGATGCGCGCTCGAGCGCGCTGACCCGCGCCTCAATCTCCCCGCACCACTCCCTCGTGGCCATGCGGTCCTCGACGCCCTCATGTGTGTACCGCTCCTCCCCCTCGCGCTCGTCCTCCCCGCCGCTCTGCCTACGCATCTGCCGCCATCTGCCGCCCTCTCTCTCCGCGCACTCGCGGTGCGCGTACATCACCAAGCGCGCGAGCGCGTCGACGAGGTATAGAGTCGCGTGCGGCGGGACGTGCGGCGCCTGCGCAGGAGGCGAGAGGGAGCGCGAGGGAGAGGAAGGCGGGAGGAGGGCAGCGCGGGCGAGTGGCGGGAGAGAGGGAAGGTGAGAGAGCGTGATCATCGCATGCAAGGGCGCGGTTGCCGACGGACAGGGAAGAAGGCCGAGCGCCTGGAGGAGCGGGGCGAGGGTCGAGTAAAGGAAGAACGGCGCAAGGTGGGCCGGGCTACAGAGCGGGATCGACGTGTTGGATGAGAGTGTGTCTGGCGGGGGAAGTTGCCCCTCTTGCGAGGCGGGCTCGTCGGTGCAGTCAATGTACGCCTCATGGGCGAGCACGCTCCATTCGACGAGCTTGCTCCAAAGCGCGCCGAAACTCGTGTTGGAGGACGCGTACGTAGAGGCGCAGGGGTACTCGAGGTAAGGGCGGAAGGACGAGGGCGGCGGCAGGAGGGTGCGGACTTGCGAGCAGGGCGGGAGGAGGTGAATGCGCGGAAAGGTGGTGCTGCGGTGGCACTCCCGTCAGCGCGGAGGCAAGAGCAGCGATACGGTATAGCAGCCGTCTTCGGAGCACTGCAAAAGCGCCAGAGACGGTACCCGAACGGGGGACGTACGAGAGCATGGCCTGAGTGCTGTACTCGTCCGGCGCGATGCGGTCCGAGCCGATCTTCCAGCTATGCGGGCCGAAGGTCAGCGCTGTCTTGTAGAACAGACGCCGAGGAATAGTGAAGCCGCACTTGTGCACTAGCCCACCCTCCTCCTTGTCCTCGACAGAGTATGCGCCCCTCGTCTCCCACTCGAGCAGTGCAGCCAGCTGATCAAGGACGTCGAGCTCGGCCGCAGCTTTCCGCGCAACATTCAGCGGGACCCAGATGTCGAGGACTGCATCTCGGAGGCAGTGGGTTAGCATGCTGCGGGTGAACCTCCGAGGTAAAGAGTGAGCGCACAAGGAGCCAGGCCGCCGAGATCCGTCGAATAGTCGAGGCGGTCAAGGCGGAAGCGGAGGATGCCCTCGATGGGCGTGATGTCACATGCGAGGAAGACTCTGCCGAGCGAGACGAAGGGTTCTCTGCGGGCGACAAGGTGGGGCTCAGCCGGGAGCAGGGGGAGAAGGAGGCGAGAGGAAGGCGCACCGGTGCTCGGGGTCTATCAGCCGCAGTATCTCGACTGCTGAACAATGTTTGGCATTGCGCAGGTCCTCCTCGGCGGCGGGTTGTGCGCCATTGTGCCGGAGTGAAAGGCTGGCGGCGAGGCTGGCGCACGGGGACGACTGCGCGGCGCCGAGCGGGCGGTGCAGAATGAAGGAAAGCGGGAGAGCGTTGTACGGAAGAGCCTTCTTCGCCACTTTGGTCGTAGCAGCGCACAACGGCCGGTGGGGAGAAGTGAAACGGGCGACGAGGCGGTGCTCGCTCTTGTCGCCGGCGCTCTTTTGGACAGCCGAGGGGATGCTGCTTTCTGAGAACCTCTCGCGGACCGCCTGAACCCACTCAGGCTGTCCAGAGAGGCGGAGGGCACTTTTGCCCTCTCATCGCTCCTCTTGGTGTTTTCCGTCCGCGCTGTCTCTGCTCAGCTCGCCAGCGAGACTGACTAGGTGCTGCTCAGGAAGTTAGACCCAATCTCGCATTTGCGTGGTCCACCGACAGCGTTCAGCCGCTCCTCTCGCCTTAGACCCAGACCGAGGGTTGCTCCTTCGCGCGACCCGCTGCGATGGCCTACAATCACTACGACCCGCGCGCATCAGGCGACTATGCAGAGCACATTCAAAGCCGCTACTCGGACGACCCCTTCGCCGCCAATAACTCGGCGCAGCCCTACTCTCAACTCCCACTCAGCCAGGACCCGGAGATGGTCGACCTCTCCCGCGACCGTCCGCTGAGCGACCTGCCCTCCGAGCCGGGAAGCGCGTCGGCATACTGGCAGCCCGGTGCGCGGACATCAGCAGGCGCAGGGATGGGCGGCGCCTACCTCGGCAACGACGAGTGGGCGGATGAAGGCGCGGGGCAGGACAACTGGTGGCGGCGGCACCGCTGGGCCGTCATCGCTGCCGTCCTCCTCGTCGCCGCCCTCGCGATCGGCCTCGGCGTCGGACTCGGCGTCGGGCTCAACCAGAACAAGGGTAATCGCAACAATGCCGCCCAGCTCAGCGACTCGCGCAGCTCGGCGACGGATCCGCCCGCCAATAGCCTGAGCGTCGGCACCGTCGTCTTCACGAGTACAAGCTTTGGCAGCGGGCAGGCGTCGACGATCACCAGCGCGTCCGAGACAAGCGCTGTGGTACCGGATCCGACCTCCGCAAGCGAGGAACCCTCTTCTTCTGCTTCTTCGTACGTTACCCTCTCTGTCTCGTTCTTCTGCCGAGTTGACGGTCCTTTTGGGCGTCTTGCCGTCATCCCGCGTCACCGATCGGTTCTCTAGCTCCCCTCCCGCTTCCTCCAGCACGACCACCGCCCCGCCGTCTAGCTCGACTACCACGCCTCCTCCCTCCTCAACTACCACATCGAATACTTCGACTACTTCGGAAAGTAGTAGCAGCAGTACGACTTCCGTATCGTCGTCCAGCTCGAGCAGCACGACGACCCCGCCAGACTCGTCCTCCTCAAGCACGACCACCACGTCCGGATCTTCCTGTACGTTCGGTCATGTCGCATTCCGCGATTGTCCTGACATCTTGATTGCAGCCACTACCCCTCCAGACTCGTCCTCTTCGACCACCACCTCCGCACCAGCCGCAACCTCGCCGCCGCTCTCGACCGATTCAGAGGGCGGAAGCTACACCTTTACCACCCGCCCGATCGTGCGTGTGCTCCATGCATTTCCGGAGACGCTCTACTGACATCCTACAAGTCATCCACCTCTTCCGTCAATCGCACCCCCTTCGCCTCGCTCATCGCGCGCGCCCTCGCATCCGCATGATCGGCCTCTCCCGCCGTGCAGGTCAACCCCGGTGGGTTCACGATTGGCACACTCACGGGGTACGTGACCATCACGAGCGCCTAGTGCGCCTCGACCCTCCCCAGCAACAGACACTTCCCCGCTCGTTCCCCTCTCACCCCAGTCGTTCCTTCTGTAGCCTTATCTGGACATGGCCACCCCTTCCGGACACCTCTCCTACCCTGCATACCGTAGCGTTCAAGGCGCGTAATGCCGCACATCCGCAGAAGAGGTCTCTACACAGTGCCTTCTCTCAGGTTCCTGCCTCTCGTTCAAGGCCTTGACTCGGCCGCGACAGAGCACCTCTCCTGCTAAAGACTCCTGTTGCGCCTTGCCCTGCTTCATTATCTGCGGTTCCCCAGGCTGTTTGCGCTTGACCCCCGTCTGCCCGCACTTGTTCGACCCGCTTCTGCAGCATGACCGGGCGAGCGGGCGGGAGGAGAGCAAGCAGCTGGCTCTGTCGCGTCGCCGAGAGGGAGATACTGTCGATTGTAGCGAAGGGAAACAGCGAGCATACAAGAAGCGGAAGAGCCGCTTTCTCACGCGCCTTCTCCGCCGCTTCTTCTCGATCCGTCTCTGCTGCAGCTTGACGACGTTTTCCGCTTCCGCGAGGGCCGCCCTGAGTTGTCCGACGGCGGCTTGGCCTATCGTGCGGTCTGTAGCGCCGGACGGGCGGGCCAAGTCGCGCGCTGGAGGTGGCTCCGATAGGGAGCGGGCGCTGGCGATGTGCGGCGAGCTGCATCGCCACGACGAGGTTGCTGCACTGCTGCCAGACAGAGTGGACGCCTAGGAGTCGGCTGGCTTGCTCGGCGTGCTCGAGCAGTGAGGGAGGCGGCGACTGCCGCTCCAGCCTGAGAAAGTGTCAGGAGGCGGACCGCCGTCGCTCCGCTCGCACCCCCTCCCTTCGCTCCTGTTGTTCCGGCTCCCTCCCTTTCCGAATAGCCCCCTCCGTTCTATTCATTCCGTCCGTCCGTTGTCCTCGACCCTGTCCGCGTGCGTACACCGCACGCTCCCCCTCGTCCCTCGTCCCCCCTCCGTAGCTTCCCTCTCTCTCTCTCTCTTCTGGCAGAGTTGTACTCTACTAGAGACCGTTTATCGTGCAACCCGCGCTGATACACCGTCTTTGCTGCTACAAGCGCCTCCCGAAGACACCCCCGTAAACGCCGCTTCGCTCCCCGCGTCTGGCGCTTACAGAAAGCATTGGCAGGCGATCGAAGCGAGGAAGTCCGCCGCGGACGACGTGAGGGTGCTCGCCGCATCCGCGCAAGCGAAGGCGGGGTCTTGACCAGGTGCACCGCGAGCTATAGCGAGGCAGCATTCCGAAGCTCAGCGCGAGGGGAGACGCGAGCCTTCCGTGCAACTAGCGATGTGAGCAATCAGTGCGCAGACACGCACGAGCGCTCACCTGTACGCCCTCCAGCTGCCTACTGCGCCACCGCATCATTTGAGGCAGCCGCGCGCAGCGGATGACGGCGGACGGAGGGAAGAGGCCGAATGAGCGGACTGATCAGCGCGACTCGAGACAGCGCAAGACGATATGCGCTGGCAAAAAGATTGCGTTCGAGAGCAGCGGTGCCCCGAAACAGGCTCTGCGAGGTTTGCGGACGAGGAGGTGGAGCGGAAGGGGCGCGAGCGCAAGCCTCTCCAGCTTATGCGCCCCTCGACCACTCTCCGCCGTCGTAGGCGCTCGGGCTCGTACGCGAAGTTGGAGGCTTACCACGTATGACTGCTCTGCGGCCTCCTGATTCGCGGACTTAGACGCTCGCGCTCCTCTCGCGACCCGGCGATTCGCCTTCTCCCCTCGCGGCGACAGAGGGCTCTCGATTGCGTTCGGTCTCGAAAAAGACGCTAGCGATTGCTTGGCACCCGCAATCGCTCACGCAAGGTCAGGAGGCCCGCACTCGCGGCCGCTTGTCCCCTTGTCGCCGTCGCTTTGCCGCCGTATCCTTCCTCTCCTCCTCACGCCACTGCTCCTGCTTCCTGCTTCTTTGCTACCGCAGACGCTATTGCCCATGTCTGACAAGGACTACGACACGGAGAAGGGATATGGTGGTGGTACGACCGTCGAGGAGAGGCGCTCGCCGCGCAACAACGCCGACTACGACGGACAGATTGATGAGGGCATCGCGCCCGAGGAGGACCTGCATCGAGGATTGAAGGCGCGGCAGATTTCGATGGTACGCTCGAGTTCCGGCCCCAATGCTGTCGTTACCCAGCCTCGCGCTGACCCGCCAACCTCGCCATCCTGACTTTTCTCCTCCTGTCTCTTCCTCTTGCCGGCGGCAGATCGCTATTGGTGGCTCCATCGGTACGGGGCTCGTCATTGGTTCGGGCAGTGCGCTCACGAGGGGTGGACCCGTCGGCCTGCTCATCTCGTACATCGTGCGTCGACTCCACACCATCACCCAATGACATACCTGCTAACCTGATGGCCCTGATAGATCATGGTTCGTGTGCTCCATCTTCCGAATCTAGGTGAGGGAATATCACGTGTTTGCCAGAGCGACTGATATTCTCCCTTCCTCATCGCACTCTTCCACCTACACCCTGGTGTTTGGCAGGGGTTTTGCGCTTTCTCGACCATGATGTCGCTTGGCGAGATGGCAACGTACCTCCGTGCGTCCATTGTCATGCTCGCGTTTCGACGTTTCGCTGACTTTCCTGCTCCTCTCGCGACCGACAGCGACCAAGAAGGGCTTTGGCGGGTACGCTTCGCGCTTCATTGATCCCGCCCTCGGCTTCGCCGTTGGTTGGTGCTATCTCGCCAAGTACCTAGTCGTGTGAGTCCGCCTCGCCCCTTCTCCTAGGAGTCCACGCCCCAAGCGCTCCTAAACCTCTGGTCTTGCCGCTCTGCACCTCAACTGACTTGTTTGGACGACTCAGCACGCCCAACAACATCGGTAAGACTGTCATTCCACCCTGCCGGACTCGCTCTTTCGGACACAGAACGCCTCCTTCGCACTTATGCTGACGCTTCGCGCACGTCCGGACAGTCGCCGGTTCTCTCGTCGTGCAATACTGGACGGACAAGGTCCCCGTGGCCGCCTGGATCACGGTCTACATCGTGCTGATCGTGCTGCTGAACCTGCTCGGCATCAAGCTCTTCGGCGAGATCGAGTTCTGGGCGAGCTTTCTCAAGATCGTGACCCTCTCAGGGCTCATCCTCCTCGGGCTGATCATTGACCTCGGAGGCGTTCCCAACGTCGACCGCATCGGGTTCCGCTACTGGCGGGACCAGCCGCTATCGCACTATATCTTCCAGAACGATACGGGCGTCTTCCTCGGTGTCTGGAGCTGCATGACGAGCGCGCTGTTCGCCTACATGGTGCGTCCGCTGCTCTACTGCGGGCGCTCCTCTCCTCATGCTCATTGGCTTCGAACCCCATCCGTGAGCGGTGACGATCCCGTTAACCCTTGTACGCGCCGCAGGGCATCGAGCTCGTGGGCGTCACGTTTGGCGAGGCGAAGAACCCGCGCAAGACGGTCCCTGCCACGATCCGCCGCACATTTGCGCGCATTCTCGTGTTTTATGTGGGATCCGTGTTTATCATTGGCCTTATCGTTAAAGCGACGGATCCCGAGCTGCTCGCCGTGACGAAGAAGAGCACGAGCGCTGCTGCCAGTCCGTTCGTCCTCGCCATTGAGCGCGCCCAGATCCGCGTCCTCCCCGACATCATCAACGGCGCCATTCTCCTGTTTGTACTTTCGGCTGCGAACAGCGACTTGGTGCGCTCTCCCTTGCTTTCGTCTTAAACGGCACCATTGACCTCTTCCGCAGTACATCGGCACTCGCACTCTCTACGCCCTTGCCGCGCAGGGGCAGGCCCCTCGCTTCTTCATGCGCGTCAACCGCTTCGGTACGCCGTACTATGCGACGGCGCTCTGCGCTGCAGTCTGCTGCATCGCGTGCGTCTGCCCTCCTCGACTTGAGAAGGCCGCGTCCGATGCCCTTCTCACGCATCTCCCCGTTTCTTATAGTTACCTCGCCGCGGACTCCGGCTCGTACACCGTCTTTGGCTACTGTTCGTCGCCGCACTTACATGGACTCTTGAGGGCTTCGCTGCTCCCCTCCTACCCCCCTCTCTTCTTGCGCACTATCACACTGACCCTCCTAACCCCCCCTCTCTTTGCGCGCTATCACACCGACTCGCCCGAACACGTATACAGTCACCGCCACGGTACGCTGTCTCTCTCTTTTTTACGCAGGGGACCAGGTGAACTGACGACCCTCCCTCACGCAGGTCACCCTCCTCGGTGCTGTTCGTCCTTCTTACCCTGTTACTCGCAGGTACAGCTGAACCCGCGTATACTGACTCGCGCACATCCGCAGCTTACCTGGATGTCGATTCTCGGCTCGCACATTGCCTTTATGCGGGCGCTCAAGGCGCAGGGCATCTCGCGCAGCACCCTTCCGTGGAAGGCGCCGGGCGAGCCATACGTCGCCTACATCGCATTCGCCATCACTGCCATCGTCACATTCTTCAAAGGTGCACTGCGCTACTGCTTCTCCTGATCACAAGATTGCTGCCTGCCGAGGACATGCCGCTGATTGTCCGTGTCCTCATAGGCTTCGACTCGTTTACGCCCAAATTCAACTACAAAACTTTCATCACCAACTACTGCGGCATTCCCTTCTACATTGCGCTGTTCATGTACGTAACCCCGTTGCCCCTCCCCCTGGCGTTCCTCGACAAGCTTCTCCTCCTTGCGCGCCTCAGCGCTCTGCCCCTTGCTTGTTCCCATCCCATCCCGATCCCCGAGTAAGCACGCACTGACGCTATCTTTCTCGCCTTCAGCGGCTGGAAGCTGTACTTCAAAACGCGCGTCATCCCCGCCGCCGACGTCGACCTCGTCAGCGGCCGCCGCGAGTTCGACGAGGACGAGGCGCTGTGGGCTGAAAAGGAGGCGCTCAAGGGCAAGAAGCCGTGGTGGAAGCGCGCGTGGGAGGGCGCATAGATGCCCGCGTCGCGGCCTGTTTTCCCTCCGACGCTTCTATTCTTTCGCAGTGTTTCTCCTCTTTCGTGCCTGATCTTAGTCGACCCCATCTGGAGCCGAATCGTACGACTACTCCTCGCAATGATCCCTTTGAAATGAGGAGCCGTCTCCGATTCGTTAGCGCTACTTCCCACCCCTTCGCCTAGGGCTCCTCCGCGGCCCGCACCAGCCGCTTCAACACCGCGCGCACCACGAGCCCGACGTCCTCCGCGTCGTGTGCGACGCGCGCGAGCCGTGCGTCAATGTCCGGCGGGAGCAGCGCGCGGACATGCTCGGGTGCGGCGAGGCGAGCCTCGCACGTGGAGGAGGGGGAGGAAGTGTATCGGCAGGAGAGGGAGACCGAGAGGGGCGTGCCGGTCAGGTCGGGGTGAGCGGGGGTGGGAGGGA
>JAPZQE010000045.1:0-87255 GCA_028828645.1 Rhodotorula sp. PL61-2 | reverse complement strand
ACTCCCTCATGGCGGCAGACAACAATTTTGCACTCCCGTTGTCAGACCCCTGTAACCATGGCAAAGCGTCTTGCAACATAGACAGCGATCAGTGGCGCACAGGTGAGCAGGACAAGTTCACCTTGCGCCGCAACAAGTACCACGTCTTCCGCACAGTCAACCACGACGAGGTGCCGCCGGGCGCCAAAGTCCTCAGTTACCAGTTCGTCTCCCGCCGCAAGAAGGACCAGCACGGGCGTGTCACTGGCCACAAGGTGCGCCCCGTTGCCCAGGGTTTCTCGCCCCGGCATTGATTTCCGCAAAAAGTTTGCGACAGTCGCCATTGATCTGCGTCCTGCTTGCGCCCGCAGCGCACAGCAAGATGCAGTTTCACCAAGCTGATGTCGACAAGGCGTACCTCCATGGCACACTCGATGAGGAGCTCTACATGCGTGTACCAGAGGGCATCGACGACCTGGCGCTTGCCGGCAAGGTACTCAAGCTCAACTGCGCCCTCTACAGCCTCTATCAGGCTGGTCGAATGTGGATCCACTGCATCAGTGACACTCATGCACCTCGGCTACATGCGCACCGGGTCCAATGCCTGCATCCACATGCGTTGTGCAGGGGGGGCTGCGCACTACACCGCACTGTATGTCGAGGACCTCCTTTTCATCTTGCCGTTGCTTGACAAGGTCGCCTGTGTCAAGGGCCAAGTCAAGGAGGAGTACGGCATTAAAGACTTGGCGAGGTGCACTTCATCCTCGGCATCCAGATCCATTGGCGTGCAGACGGCGGCATCTTCCTCTCACACTGCGCCTACCTCAGAGATGTTCTTCTCTGCCTCAGCCAAGCAGACTGCGGTCCCACGCCCACCCTGAGGCTACCCCTGTCGCAGCTGTGCTCTGCACCCGAGGACCATACCCTGTTGCCGTTGTTCCGCCGCCAACACCTCCAAGCCGTTGGGTCGCTCATGTACGCCATGCTAGGCACACGCCTGGACCTCGCCCACTCGGTTGGTGCCCTTGGCCGGCATGCCAACCGCCCCCAACGACATGCACTGGGCCGCTGCCATCTGCGCCTGCCAGCACCTGAAGGCAACACTTGACTGCAGCATTGCATACGTCCCCAACAACTTTCCCCTCATTGTCCTTGAGGCGTACAGCGGCTCCAACTGGGGAGCATGCGTCGACACCGCGTGCACTACATTGGGTCACGTGTTTATCCTTGCGTCCGGCGCAGTCTCCTTGACGTCCAAGCTCCAGCCCTATGGCGTACATGAGGGACCCAATGACCTGCAAGTACTTGCCGCGGAACGGCAGTGACGGGGTGTGATCTTTGGGTGCCATGTGTACTGTAGTTGCAAGAGGGGGATCATTTGGGTGGGCGTGCGGCAGGACAAAGGGGGAGGTTGTCAGCGTACAAGCGATGTATTGTGCAGCCCCCTTGGTGGACCATGGCTTGAAGGCCCAAAGTGTAAGGTAACAGGTAAGGGTGGTAATTTTGGCCACCCTAACTCTCAATGCAATGAGAAAGGTGTCAAAGTTCTTTGTGCACATAGATGGGTCAGGGGCATGCAGCAGAGCATTCACTGTCCTGCGGGATGTTTCTTGCAGGTGTGTGGGTGGGACAGGCACACCATAGGCAAAGTAGTGAGGTACTGGGAAAGGTACTGCCAAGGGTTAAAAAGCGCAAGCGCAATATATATATTTGCTTGCTTGTCCACCAGCCGTCATGTCCTGATAGCTCAGGGGTAGAGCGGGTGACTCCAGTTCAATGGTACATCATCAGGTCCAGCGTTCAAATCGCTGTCGGGACTTGCTTTTTGCCTACAGCCAGCCAAACACTGTGATCATTCCTCATATGATTTTCCTCTCTTGCATGTCAAGCCCTGCCAATCATGGTACTCTGAAAAGAGAAGCAGTGTGTGGATAAAGATTGACCAAAGAAGCAGACTAGGAGAGTGTAAGTGCTGACCAGTAGCTGCAGCATGTTAACTGGTGGCTTCACACAGAGGGTGAAGACCAGCCAGGATTGAAGTTTTGCCCATGCCAGATGTCTTTCATTTCCCCCCTTCGTAGGCCTTGACTTACCGTAGCGAATATATTGGCATGCCTTGCCCACACGCTGCGCATCAGGCTCTTTAGCTCAGTTGGGAGAGCGACAGACTGAAGCTTGCTTACCGCAAGCTGCCTTCTGCAGGTCTCCGGTTCAATCCCGGAAAGGGCCAATGTTTTTGCTTGCCTTTCTGTCTTTTTCTGCACATGCGCAAGGACCTGCACCTGGATGAAACCCAGATTTGCCCTAAATTGAGAATCCTCGTCATGCAGGGCATGACGAGGGCAACATGTTTTGCTTCTGATGGCCTGGATAGAGATCAAGAGTGGCAAACATATGGCATAAGATACCATGTGGTGCATTTTCGTACGATAACCCATTGGCAACATATTGACATTTGTTGCCCGTCTTCAACAATGGCCGCGTGGCCCAATGGCAAGGCGTCTGACTACGATCGCACGAGCGTCGTATAAATCAGGAGATCGTGGGTTCGAGCCCCATCGTGGTCAACCTTTTGCCGCTTGCAACCCTGGCTTTCTTTTTGGCTTGCCTCTGCTTGCATGCAAAGCAATGCCTGGCGTCTTTCTCCGCTGAAATGCATCTGTTTGCAATGAATTCTTTCTTCCTACCAAGCGTGTCATGTAAGTGCACAACGCTTCAGCCAGCTGTCATGGGTAATCAGACAAAAACTGCGCTGCAAGCCAGAAAGGTGGGCAGATGGCTCCGTTCAGGCATATCTACGCTGCCTGCAGCTTCCTCTCCCATGGAAGAGGGAAGCGGTCAGCTCAAGTTCTGCACCAGAGGACAGCCAAACTGCGCAGCTGAGGCCGCAATGCCTGCCATTGCGGCTACAGAGGTCTTAGAGGTGGGCTTCAGCTGTGCAAGCCTTCCAGCGGCAGAGGAGGAGGGGGAGCATTCACATCCTGCCAAAGTCCCTGCCTTGGAGAACCCTGAACCCATTCTGCACTCAGGAGGAGTACAGCTTGATCAGCAATAGTCTGTACAGGAGAGAGGGGGGGGNAGGGAGGAAACACTCACTTAGTCCCTCCTCCAGATCAAGTGCCAGCAGTCAGTTTTTCTGCTGATGGTGATGGCAGCATCTTGGAGAGTGCACAAAGCAAGCAAGAGTGTCATCTCACATGCATGAGCAACATGGCAAAGTGGAGGAAGAGGGAGAGCGAGAGCGCAGCGACATGGCAGGCAGCAGCTGCTCAGCTCTTGCACCCCTGGCAGTTGCTCTTCTTGCTCCAGTGACTTGTCCTTCACAATCTAGCACCATTTCAGGTAACTACAGCCTTTCATTGCCCCTCCCTGCAAGCGATGATATGCGGTAATGACGGGTTGGGTAACTTTCGGCGCTTCACTGTATCGTGCTGTACCAGTTCCCTACCGGCTTACTGTGCCGTAATACCCCGTAACTTACTGCAAACTCTGGGCAGTAACCAGTACAGTTCTGCATGACCAGTTGCCTACTCTAGCTGGCGACAGGGTCGAGCCTTTAGAGGTCAATGTCAATGGGCACACCTAGGGAGAGCGAGTGCTGGTAAGTGGCCTTCAATGCAGCATAGCAAGCCCTGCAGGCCTGCGGTTGACAGGGAAGTGGGGAGGGCAAGGTCAACCTCGAGCAACACAGGAGTGAGAAGGGAAGCTGTCAACACACACGGGCCAGCAATCAGTCTTGGCTGACTTGGCTGCACAGGCGTACCCACCCTTAACCTCTTGGTAGCTCTGTGCAATGCAGCAACCAGTCAGCACCTGCTCAACCCTACACCACCTCCATGTTGTCCGGCTGAGTGCGGCATTGAGAGGGGAGCGCACCTTGATGTGCGGCCTTGATAGCCTCGTTGTAGTATCTGAGGACTTTGCCTTGTGCAGCATTGGAAACCTGGCGCATGAGTGAGGCAGGGTTGACCATTGCCAGCTGGGGAGGCAGCAACGCTGCGGCGCTAGTCAGGCGGGGCAAAGAAGAGGCTGTGAGGGCTGTGACAGCTGCAGACAGATCTGGCAGCGAGGTTGGGGCAGATGAATGCCCTTAGTGCCAGCCAGTGTGCAAGCCAGAGCAAGTGAGGAGAAGGAGGGTGAGAGGGGTTGCAGTGTCTGCGGCAGGGGTTTCGCAGAGGTCAGCGGGCAACGGGAGCAGGTTGAGTGGCAATGGGCGCAACTGCCATGATGCTAACGAGTATTTCATCCAGCACAAAAGACACAAGCCCTTGCATGGCAAGCAGAGCACAGGAGACGAAACCATTTTCCAGGTTTGAGATTGCCCTCCTGCTCTACACAGCCTCCTAGGCATGGACAGCAGAGTTGCAAATGCAAGAGAATGCCCAGTGGCCCCTTGCCTAGCTGCAGAGTAACCCCTCATGCTGCCGGAAGAGATATGTAGGAGGAATGTGCGCAACCTGAGCCAGGGTTTGCGGCATGCCTGAACCTGTCCAGTATGGGTGTCTCCATTGCTAAGAAGCATGCAAAAGGCATACAAGGGAATACTAGTATTGACAAAGGGGAGGAGCGGGGTGAGGATGCAGGGAAAGGTCTGAATGGCCGGCAGGGTACTGGGGGAGGAGAGGTTGCCGACTTGATGGGTGACAAGTGAGCTATGCAGTGGATTGCACCTTCACAAGTTTGGGTCATCTCTTTGCTGCTCACTGCGGATTGAAGGTCCGTGTATGCGCAAGCATGATGTGCTCAGAAAGGAGGGAGAGGTGGAGGCAAATCACGGTCAAGCGGGCAACACTTGTGAGCAGTGGCTGAATCAAGGACAGCTTGATAGGTCAGTAAAGTGCAGGCTGGGCACTCTATGAATGGGCTACAAGCCACAAGAGCAGAGGAGACAGAGGTTACACTGTGGTGAAAATTGTACCGGGCATAGCACCGGGTATGCAAATGTACCCACCGTGGTGCACGGGTACATTGTGAACCCGGTACACGTAATCGACAAGGTTGGCAGGTTTGCCTGTGCCCGCCGCAAGCCGTCGGGAACAGTTTTGCTGGGTACGCTGAACCCGGCACGCGTACCCGACACAGCTGGGGGGTTCGTATGTTCCCGTCGTAAGGCGCTCGGAACACTTCGCTGGGTACGCTTCCGTAGAAACTGCTAAGTCATTTGCAAGGGACGTCGATGTCGTCAAAGGAATACAGTCTCTCCCTGCTTGTGCAACCCATGACATGTACTTCTGGATTGCCACAACCACTGCTGACGCAAGAAAAACACTCAACAGACTCGCTTCGAGCGCTGCAGGAGAACAAGAAAGAAGTGTCCGACCGCGTGATTGCAGACTTGGGTGTGTGCGTGGATTGCCTCCTTTTCACCACTTTGAGGTGTTCATTTCTCACCGTGCTTGGGTACTAAGCTTGTTGCGCTCTGGGCACAGCTCACGGTGGCCTGTGCCCGCTCATGCGCCGCCACACTTGTTCCTACATGACTCGTTGCCGCCGGCCAAACAGTCAACCCAGGACTCGCTCAACAACCTCCTCTTGCCCTTCTCACGTCCTTGCAGACACACAACACCCCCACCAGCATGTGATTCCTCGCCTCATTCACTGTGTACAGCAGCGCCTATGCACTGCCGCTGCCACCTTGCCCAATCCCCCCCTCTTCACTGCAACAAGCAAACAGCTCCTCGTTCACGGCATGTACACTCAGGTCCACCGCTTGACCCAGCGCGCTGACTATCGTTGACAAGCTCGAAGACATGTCTGCTTCTTCACCTTATGCGTGTGACCTGCGCTATCCTCTCTACTTGGTTCTCGTGCGCCTCGATTCCCGATTCCCCTGCCTCGGTATGTCTGTCCTCCTCCTTGACCTCCTCTCTCCTGACAGTAGATCCGCTACAGGAGCAGAGCAAGCGCTAACTCCTCATGTATGCAGGTCCAACTCGACTCGCCGTTGTCCATCATCTCGCCATCCATATCCATTGAGTGTATCTGTCCTCCTCTTTCTGTATCCCTTCCCAGCGATTCTGTGCACTGTTGACATGTAGCACCGTCTCCAGCGCTGTTTTCCTGGCTCTGTGCGTTCTGCTGGCTTGCGTCTGACCTCCCACACCCGGCTCGTCCTATCAGTGTGCGCTTCCTGCCTTTCCTCTCCTTAAGTGCGACTAACCTCTTTCCTGCCACAGCAAGAGGGGGGCGGCTGGGCTGACGCGGCTGACTGGCTCCTGCCAGGCAAGTTCAGTGTCAACCAGCTTGCGCTTGAGCCAGCCAACTCAATAGCAGGCTGATCAGGCTTATTCCTGTACGTGTCAAAAGCTTGCCAGCCCGCCCCCGCTTGCCCACCTGCAGGTTTTCCAACGTACAGGCTACAAAGAAATGCAAAGGAAGACTGCCCATGCCAAGGAGTACGCCAGGAGCAAAGGGATGGCCGAGGGTCAAGGGGGGGATTGCACTGCTGCTAAACCAAAAGCCAAGCAAAAAGGATGGCCCTTTCCGGGATTGAACCGGAGACCTGCAGAAAGCAACTTGAGAAGCTTCAGTCTGTCGCTCTCCCAACTGAGCTAAAGAGCCAGCTGGGCACTGTCCGGCCAATAAAGCACATATATCGTACAAACAAGCTACCAAACTCCAATTCAAATGCATTCTCTATGTGAGGTGCTGCACGCATGCAGACTACTTATTTGGCCCATCCTTGCTAGTCATCAATGCCGGGACCTCAAAACACAAGTGTCGCTCCCCTCGTCCCGCTTGGCCGGCGTCTCCTCCCCCCTGCACCGCTGCATCGCCTCAACGGCACCATGCCGCTACAGCCACACGTGCAACAGCCGCTCAACGAGCTCCTGCATGCACTGTACCACCTCGAGACGTCGGCTGGCGGCGGGATGAAGCGCTTCTACTCGGCCATCTTCCGCGACCTCCCCGACCGCCTCGACTACCCGGACTATTATCTGGTCATCAAGGAGCCGCGGTGTCTCAACGGGATCATGGTGCGCGCATCCCTCCACCCCCTGCAACGCGACTTGGGGACGGGGCTTGCGCACCTGCTCCTCGCAGGCGGTGATACCCATGTGCTTGCAAGCTGACGCCCGCCTGCTGTGATGCGCACAGGATAGCCTTGAACGCGGCAGCTACTCGTCGCCGCAGGCTGTCGCGTATGACCTCTTCCTCATCTGGTCGAACGCACGGGAGTACAACGAGCAGGGCAGCATGGTCTACGCGGACGCGGACAAGCTTGAGGTGCGTAGAACGCGCCAAAAGCCTTCAATGATACGCTGACGAATCGACGCGTGCAGGGCTACATGGAGCGCCTCTGGCGGGAACGCGCACCGCCCCTCCCCCCTTTCGAGTCGCTCCCTCGGCCAGGTTCCCTCCCGCATCCGACTTCCGCATCCGACGCCGAGCGCAAGCCAAAGCGCATCAAACTCACCGGATCCCTCGCCGGCCCGTCCGCCCCCTCAGCAACGATCGGCGCGCCAGGTTCAACCAAGCTCCGGATCGGTCCTTCCGCATCGGCATCCGCCTCCCCCGCACCGGCTACGCCCTCCCTCACGCTCAAGCTGGGTGGCAGCCGCGCTCCGCCGACTCCGGCACCCCCTCCACCGCTCCAGAGCCTTCCCGTCGCTCCCGTACAAACTGTGGTACAGCCGGATCTTCCCGTCGCGTCCACGTCGGCGGGGATGCCTTCAGGAGACCTCCCCGTCGCGCCGGGCTCCGGTGCGGGTGATGTTGGCGGCGGAGGGGAGGACGGAACGGGTGGAACACCGGCGGCGATATTCCCAACCATCCCGGACGTCGAGTCGGGCTGGATGACGGGCGACCTGGTGCGCCTTCCTCGGCTCGCATGGCCTGTGAAATAGAATGGCTGACGCATCGCCGCGCGCAGGGCCCGAACCCCACGCAGGTCTACCTTGACATTCTCACCAAGCTTCGGACGTACACTGACGCGAGGCAAGTCTGAGCTGCTTGTTCCCTTTCGAGCAAGCGCTGACGCGTAGATATGCGCAGTGGACGGCCGCTCGCAACTCCACTCATCGACGTCCCTGATCGCACTGCCCGCCCCGACTACTATCAGCTCGTCGAGCGTCCGCTGTCCCTCAACGGTATCGAGGTGCATGTTTTCGCCCTTGTTCCGCACGAATGCGCACTCACCGACGCACTCGCACAGGCGAACATCAAGGCCGGCGTGTATGCCTCGTCCGAAGCGTTCGACCAGGACCTCCACCGCCTGTTCTCTATCGCTAAGCAGTTCATCCGCCCCGACTCATCCGGCACGGTGTATAGCGACCTTCTAGTGCTCCAAGTGCTCCTTTTCACCGATCCCTTCATTATGTCTTGCTAATCCGCTTCATGCGTGTGCGCAGCGGCTGTACCAGGAACTTACGAAGCAGGTCACGCCGGCCGTCCGCTCCGCCGTGATTGACGACGCCACGGCGCTCTCGTCCGTCGGCGGTGGGCCAGGCAATGTACAGCACGCCAAGGGTGACGAGGCAGCGCTTGGCGCTGACCTCAAGAGCCGTGCGACAACGCGGCCGACCACGAAGGACAAGGTCTTCCTCGACGGCATCAACTTCAAAGGCGACGTGCTCAAAACGGGCGCGTCTCGCGGGACACATGCTTCCAGGAGAATCAAACGCTGACCCTACCGGTGCGCAGGCGACTGGGTACACCTCCTCAATCCGGACAACCCGGGCAAGCCAATCATTGCGCAAATCTGGAAGACGTACAAGCGGCCCGAGTCCGTCCTTTCTTTCATCGCGTTGACGCGTACTGCGAATGCTCACGCACCGCACATGCAGCTCCGCGCAGCGCTGCCTTTCCGTGTGCTGGTACTACCGCGTGCGTCTCGCTCGCCCCTCGCTTCGTTGATGCCGCTGATTCGATCTCCTTCTCTCGCAGCCCGAGGAGACAGTGCATCCCGCGACGCGCACGTTCTACGAGAACGAGGTTTTTAAGACGGGTGTCTTCGTCGACCAGTGCCTTTCCCCCCCAGTCTCCCTCTTTCGCGCATTTCGCTTACGCTTGGACCCACAGTGTGGTGGAGGATTTTGTCGACCGCTGCTTCGTCATGTTCTTTACGAAGTATACGCGCGGACGGCCGAAGTTGCCGGCGTGGACGCCGTCGATGCCGCTCTACGTTTGCGAGTACCGGTACAAGGACGATGTCAAGGCGTTCAAGAAGATCAAGAGCTGGTCGTCGTGCGTGCCCGAAGAGATTCGCAAGCACGAGTACGACTTCGAGCCGTTTGAGGACGAGCGCGTCGATACGCTCGCCAAGGTCAAAAGTCCGTTCGTGCGGGGCGTTGGCGGCCTCGGCCGGCTCGACAGCACCAATCCGGCGTACCACTTCACGCCTACCGGCGCACCGGCAACCGCCGAGGAGGTGCACACGCAGCCGCCGCCTGTCGGGCAGCCGCAGGACGTGCCGATGGAGCTTGATGACAACGTAGCGCTCGCGGTCGAGGCGGCTACGTCTGCTGCGCTCGCGTCGTTCAGCGCGCCTGCGCAGCCGCAGCCGTCCACATCGGACCTCTCGACTAGCGCAGCACTCGCTGCACTCTCGACATTCGAGATCCCCGCGGCGGGATCGCCCTCAGTCGAGTTTACGCCCACGCCCATCACTGCGCCGACACCTGCCGAGCTCGCGGTAGCGAACGAGCTGTTCGCGCCGCTACCGTCGTCGATCAGTCCGTCCCTTTGCCGCTCGTCTTGACGAGTGTCTCTTGCTGACCTTTGCTCGCCCCTCTCGCCCCCATGTGTCCTCGCCAACAGCCTCCAAGTTCCGCTCCGACGCCTTTGGCGACCTCCTTTGGTTCTCGGCGCCCGCGGCGTCCGTCCCCGAGAGTGCGCGTGCGAGGCCGACGCATTCGCTCGAGTACCTTTACTGGCGGGCGATCAAGAAGCGGGAAGGATCGGCAAGGGCGGGCGAGGCTTAGCGCGGCCTACTGCTGCAGGAGGGCACGTCGTCATGTCGGTTTGCATGTGCGACTTTGACTGCGACTGACGAGAGAGAATGCGAACGGGACCAAGGACCAGGAGGAGTCGAGCGAAGAGCGGTGGGAGGGCAAGGGCAAGTATGTACGTGCGAAGGGGAGGGGGGTGTATGAACAACAACAGCCAGGGGAGAGGGCACGGGGGTATACCTAGAGAGCGGGAGCGAGGAGGGAGAGGGAGAGGGCAAAAGGGCGGGAAGCTAGTCCTTTGCCGAGTCGGCGATCTCCTGCGCGGCTTGCTTGGCAAGGCGCCTGCGCTTCCTGCGAGCACGCGCGCGCAAACGAGGCATCAGCACGGGGGATAACGGACATGGAGAGGAGAAGGGAAACGCACTTCTTCGCCTCGTACTCCTTGACGCTCTTCCTCACCGCCTCCTGGAGATGCATCAGCTGCTTGGGGAGCTGCTCGCCGCTCCTTAGTCCGCGGAGGAAGCGCTGCCGGACCTGGTGGTACGCGCGCGTCGGGCACAGCTTGGCGACGCTGTCCCACGCGCAGCCGACCTGGATCACCGCGCGGAGGAGCTGCTCGTCTTCCATGATGTTCCACTGTGTGCACGGGTGGGCGTCAGTCAGCTAGCCTGAGAGGAGAACAAGGGAAGGAGACAAGCGGACCTTGATGTACGGGCTCCGGGGCTTCTTTTCCCCGTCCGGCCCGAGAGCAGGCACACGGCTCCGGCTGTTCGCGACCGGGGCCTTCTTCTTGCCCGCGACTTTGGACGCCGCGGGACTGACTAGCGGGACATCGGTATCCATCTCTGCGGTGGCCTGCGCGAGGACGTCGAGCGCGCTGAGGCGTTGGCCGAGCGCGCGGGACGAGCCCGGCAGCGGCGGGGGCGAGGGGAGGTAGTCCGAGTCGTCTGCGTCTTTGGAGAGGCGCGACGGACCCGCGACAGGTCCGGGCGGGGGCACGAACCCGTACTGCGGCGGCGGGATGGGGAGCGCCGTGTCGTCGATGTACTCGCCGCCGTCGTCCTCGAGCGCGGTGGCGGCATCGTCATCCCACTCTGCGAGGCTGCGGCGGGGCGCACGGGAGCGGCGGCTCGAGCGCGCGAGTGGCGGGGGGAGTTCTCCCTCCTGCGACGAGGCGCTCGCGTTCGCGAGCTGCATCAGGCCGTCGAACCCGTCGGGTGCGCCGCCATGGCCGAGCGCGGGCGGGTGCGGGAGGCTGTACGCGCCGTGCTCGCGCACGCGGACGATGTCCTCCGCCTGATGGACGATCGCCGCCGTGAGCGGGACGCGGTTGACGCGGTGGACGTGCGAGAGCGTCTTGCCCGCGTGGAGGAGGAGCTCGGCCTCGGCGTCGCCGACGGTCACGCAGCGGGGCTTGCCGCGCGGAGGCGAGGCGGGTGAGCTCTGCGACTCGGGCGGGGAGGGGAGCGCAACCTCGTGCTCGAGCGTGACGAGCGGGGCGCCGTGCAGGAACGCGGCGCGAATTGAGCGCAGCTCGTGCGAGAGGCGCTGCGTCTGGAACTCGGCCGTTTCAAGCTGCACGTGGGAATGCAGGGGCGGGTTAGTGCGCTGCTCTACGAAGCGCGGGGAGGCGGACGCACCCGGTGCTGAAGGCGATGGACGTCGGCGGTGAGCGCGCGGTTCTCCTTCTTGAGATCTTCAATATCAAGCACGTCCTCCTCCTCCTCGCCGTCGACCTCGGTCGCTTGGCTGGCCGTCTCCTCGTCGACGTCGTCTACATGCGCCTTACCCTTGCCCTTGCCGTTTGCCTCGGCAGCCGCTACCTTGCGGGCGAGGGCCTGTGCCTGAACCCGCAACTGGTCGTTCTCGACCTGGAGGCGATCGTGCTCGAGTTGGGCGCGCGAGGTGTAGAAGGCGGGGAGGGCTGCGAGCTCGGCGCGGAGGCGGGCGATGGTCGCGTTGGCTTCGTCGAGCTGCGCAATGGAGAAGCAGTGAGCCGGTGCGGACAGCGATGACATTAAGCTAGACGCACTTGACTGGAGCTGGAGGCGCCGGGCGCATGAGGCGAGGCGGACAGGGCGTGCGAAACGAGTGCCTTGGCCTGTGGGACAAGGAGTCAAGTCAGCTTCTCCTCGAGACGAGCCCCGAGGCTAGCGAGCGCACCTGCTCGACGAGCTCGTTGGCAGGAATGTCCTGTTGGCCGCCCAAACAGGGGAGATGTCAGCGCGGCGTCCAGGGGATGTCAACCACGTCTCGGAAGGGGGAGCGTGCAGAAGGGGACGGCGGACCTTGCGGGTGAGGAGCTGCTGCTGGAAGTGGACGAGGTCGTCGTGCGAGAGCTGCATGCTCTGTGCGCTGGCCTCGGCCGAAGAAAGGGGAAAGTGGTCGACAGAGGCCTGGGGAGGTGATGAGCTGCTCGAGGCGGTGATGGGCGCGTCGTGAGGAGCAGCGGGGTGCTCGCGCGTGCGCATGGCGGTGGGCGACTCGAGGACGAGCTGCTCGCCGGCAGGGGACGTTGCGAGGAGGGTCGAGGTGGGGAGCAGCGTCGAGGCGGTGAGGGCGGGCGGGGACGGTGCCGCGGGCAGGAGGGCCATGTGTGTGGGCAACCCCGGGGTGGTAGTACCGCGTAGCAGCTGCTCAACAGAGTCGCACTCGGGTTGACATTCGCCGAGGCGCTGGGCCCGCCCTGTCGCCCGCCGCCCCGCTGGACACGCGCCTCGCTCTTCCGCTCCAGCTCGACCTCGCCGCGCAGGATGCTGCTCGACATCAACGTACGCTACACCAGCCTCCAGGAGAGCTCAGCTGCTGACCACGGCGCGCTCTCGCTCACACAGCGCAAGCTCTTGACGCGGTGCGCCCGGGTCAAGGCAGTCTCCTTCCACGAAACAGAGCCCTGTGCGTCCCCGAACCCTCCAGCGGCACTCTTCCAGCTCTCACGCAGCATTGCTGACCATGCGACACGCGCACAGGGTTGATGTGCGCTGCCCGCACTCCCCATCTCCTCCCCGTCCCGAACACGCGCTCATGATCCACCCTTGCGCGCAGTACGGGATTGTATACCGGCAACGTCATCATCTACCATGTCGAGACAGGCGTACGCTTCCGGCATCCGCCTGCACGCTTCGCACACCTCAGGCTGACCCACACCCCCTCCCCCTCCAGGCCATCATCAAGACGTTCGAGGTGACCGAGGTCCCCGTCCGCTGCGTCCGTTTCATTGCCCGCAAGAATTGGTTCGTGTGCGGTTCCGACGACTTCCACCTCCGCGTCTTCAACTACAACACGGGCGAGAAGGTCGCCGCTCTCGAGGCCCACCCCGACTACATCCGCTGCCTCGCCGTCCACCCGACCCAGCCCCTCGTCCTCACCGGCTCCGACGACATGACCATCAAGCTCTGGGACTGGGAAAAGGGCTGGAAATGCATCCAGGTGCGGCCCCTTCCCGCCCGCTCCCGCTTTATCCGCCTCTCCGACTCACGTACATGCGCCCGCAGATCTACGAGGGTCACACACACTACATCATGAACCTCGCGTTCAACCCGAAAGACTCGAACACGTTCGCGTCGGCGTGTCTCGACCGTACCGTCAAGGTCTGGTCGCTCGGCTCGCCCGTCGCCAACTTCACCCTCGACGCGCACGACAAGGGCGTCAACTACGTCGAGTTTTACCACGGCGGCGACAAGCCGTACCTCGTCACCACTGGCGACGACCGCCTCATCAAAATCTGGGACTACCTTTCGAAGTCTTGTATCCAGACGCTCGAGGGCCACACGTCCAACGTCTCGTTCGCCATCTTCCACCCCTCGCTTCCCATCCTTGTCTCGGGCAGCGAGGACGGCACCATCAAGATCTGGCACTCGTCGACCTACCGCCTCGAGAACACGCTCGACTACGGCCTCGAGCGCGCGTGGTGCGTTGCGTACGCTAAGAAGGGCAACGATGTCGCGTTCGGGTTCGACGAGGGCGCCGTCGTCGTCAAGCTCGGCCGCGAGGAGCCTGCCGTCTCGATGGACGCGCAGGGCAAGGTCGTCTACGCGCGCAACGCAGAGATTCTCACGCTTGCGCTCCATGCCGCCGCCGACGAGTCAGTGCCCGACGGCCAGCAGCTCGCGATCCCCAGTCGCGAGCTCGGCAACACCGAGGTGTACGCGTCGACGCTGCAGCACTCGCCCAACGGGCGGTTCGTCACCGTCTGCGGCGACGGCGAGTACATCATCTACACAGCGCTCGCGTGGCGGAACAAGGCGTTCGGCCAGGGTGTCGGCTTTGCATGGGCGACCGACTCGAACACGTACGCCGTCCGCGAAGCGGGCAGCAAGATCAAGGTCTTCCGCAACTTCAAGGAGCGCGCCGGCCTCGTCCAGGTCAACTACCCGACCGATGGCGTCTACGGCGGCCCGCTCCTCGGCGTCAAGGGGATGGGATTTGTTGTCTTCTACGACTGGGAGACGGGCGCGCTCGTGCGCCGGATCGAGGTCGACGCGCGCGAGGTCTACTGGAGCGGGACGGGCAACCTCGTCGCCATCGCGGGCGACGAGAGCTTTTACGTGCTCCGGTTCGACCGCGACGCGTACCAGCAGGCGCTCGACGACGGAGTCGACCTCGGCGACGAGGGTGTCGAGGAGGCGTTCGAGCTCGAGGCCGAGATCTCCGAGATGGTGCAGACCGCCAAGTGGGTCGGCGACTGCCTCGTGTACACGACGGCGGCGAACCGACTCAACTACCTCGTCGGCGGTCAGGCCCACACCATCACGCACTTCGACTCGCAGATGTACCTCCTCGGGTACCTCCCGCAGCACAACCGCATCTACCTCTGCGACAAGGACGTCAACCTGTACGCGTACGCGCTCTCGCTCTCGGTCATCGAGTACCAGACGGCGATCCTCCGCGGCGACCTCGACAGCGCGGCCGAGCTCCTCCCTCAGGTCCCGCACGACCAGCGGAACCGCCTTGCGCGCTTCCTCGAGTCGCAGGACCTCAAAGAGCTCGCGCTCGACATCTCGACCGATCCGGACCACAAGTTCGACCTTGCGATCGCGCTCGATGACCTCGAGACGGCGCTCGCGCTCGCGCGCTCGAGCCCGCACCTCGGCTCGCAGACCAAGTGGCGCGCAGTCGGCGACCGCGCACTCGCAGGGTGGAAGGTCCAGCTCGCCGAGGAGTGCTTCAAGCAGGCGGCGGACCTCTCGGCACTCCTCCTCCTCTACACCTCGACCGGCTCGCGCGACGGCCTCGCCAGCCTCGTCGAGCGCGCGACGGCGCAGGGCGCGTACAACGTTGCGTTTGCGGCGGCGCTGCAGCTCGGCGATGCCGCGCAGTGCGTCGACACGCTCCTCGCGACGGACCGCGCGCCCGAAGCGGCGCTGTTTGCGCGCACGTACGCGCCGAGCCAGGCGAGCCGCGCCGTGCAGGGGTGGAAGGGCCTGCTCGACGCGGCGAAGAAGCCCAAGCAGGCGAGCGCGCTCGCAGACCCGCAGGAGCACCCGGACGAGTTTGTCGAGGGGTGGGAGGGGGCGCTTGAGCGCGAGCGGAGCGGCCCACACGACGGGGAGCAGGAGCTCGTGCAGTACGGTGAGGAGGACGAGCAGACGAGGCGGAGCGTCGAGTCGGCACGAGGGGGCGTCGAGCAGGCTGCAAGCGGGATCGCGGGCTTGTCGTTTGCGGATGCGTACGAGCCGCAGGGCGATTTGGTTGACGCGGGCGGCGGTTCGTGCTCTTCTGCATCCACTCCTTCAGCTCCTGCTGATTGCCCACTGCGCACAGATGGCCTCGCACCGCCGGTACCGGTCGTCAACGGCGCGCCGCCAGCGCAGGAGCAGGAGGACCTCCTCGCATGAGCGGTGTGATGGCGGTGGTCTCGCTAGGTAGCAGTGTTTCGGTTGTGCCCACTTTTCCCTTTTCTCCACCACGCGAGTCATCGTTGCGTTCCCGCGCCTGTCATATAAAAGCGCTTTCTGTCGTTCGAGTGCTCAAGGAAGCTTGCATGAGGGAGAGCGAGCGGAAGAAAGGACGGGCGCATCCTGCCCAGCACTTCCCGCTGCACTTAAGAGGCAGAACAAGGGGCAACACAGCAACCAGGTTTGGGCTCGTATGGTCGTTCGACTTGACCCCCCTTGCCCTCTCTCATTCCGCTTCCCCGCTTACAACCCGCTAGACTCGCGCTTCTCGCTATCCTGCACCTCCTATTGCTTCTCAATTGCGCTAGGTAAGGCTAACAAGCGCTGCGAACGGCTCCCACCCTTGTCCTCGTCGTCCCCCTCGAATCGGACTGATGAGGATGGTAGGTAGCGTCGCGGCGTGCGCGGCGGTGGCGCGCACTTGAAGGGTACCGAAGATACGAGCTGAGCGACGTTTGGGCAGCCGACTGGGCCGAATCGACGGTTGCATTCTGTTCGGGACGCTTCAAGACCACGATGCGGGCACGAACCTGCTTATGCACCCGGCAAAGCAGCTTACTCACAAATGGTAGCTCGTCGACTGATAGTATCAAGCCCCTGCAACAGCTCGACTTGCCCGAACGCCCAAGTCAGCAGCATGGCCACTTCGCAGACTCTACGCGAGCAGGGCAATGCCGCCTTCAAGGCCTCACGCTTCCGGGACGCCGCAGACCTGTACACCCAGGCAATTGAGGCGCATAGCTCAACATCCGAAGCCGCGGCAGGCGCACCTCAGGAGCAGCTTGCTGCATTGCACGCGAACCGCGCTGCGGCAAGAAATAAGCTGTTCCAGCTCGACTTTGGTGCACTCCTTCCTCTTTCTGTTTACCTCCTCAACTGACGTTGTGAAATGACGAAAGCTCTGCTCGACGCTGCTGCGGCCAGGCAGTTGAACCCAACCTGGAGCCGTGCGGTTGCGAGGGAGGCGGAGGCGCACAGCGCGCTGCATGACTACGAGGCGGCGAGAAAGAGCTGTGTGCTGAAGCCCGACCCTTCACTCTCCCTCGCTATGCTGACCTTTGCTCCTCTCTGCAGACACCACCACTGCCGACCTCGCCGAGGACGACGCAACCCGCTTGCGCTAACTCAATGGCGCCGCTTTTGCCGAGGCCGCTATTGCTCAGCAGGAACCGAACCTCCTGGGTGATGCGGACGCGGCAATCCCGTTTGCGGCGCGGTACGACCGGTACGTCAAGGAAGGCCGTGATTCGGAGGAGCTCGTCGCGGCGGCAACCGCAGTGTTCGCGAGGACAATGGCAGAGAAGGCGTTTGAACAGCTGGACGACACGCTGTGCGCTTCGAACTCGCTTCCCGATGCGGTACAGGTGCCTAATCAACCCCTTGCAGAAACATCCTCGAATCTGGCGAGGTCGAAGCTTCGTCGCCAAGCCCCGTACTCGACCTCGCAGGTGCATATTGCGCTATCCTCTGCTCATGAGACGGCTTGACATCCTTACGCCACGCAGACGCCATCATCACCGACTCGCGCGCCTTCCACCTTCCAGCGGGCAAATCGCATGAAGTTCCGCTATCGGAGAAGCTGCAGCTGCAACTCGCATGGGACGCTCGCGTTTTCGAGCTACAGCGCTTTCTCAAGATGAATACGGTATCGCGGGATGTCATTGAGGCGTTCGATGCGCAGGTCAAGCGCGAGGGTTGGCAGAAGTGCGTCTGCTTTGGCTCTTTCGACTTTTCCCCTTCTTCCTTCCGCATCCACTCAGAAGCTTGTCAATAGCTTATTTGATTTGTCACTGTAGACCGAAAGCCGCCCTCGCACATCTAATCCGCGGCTCGTTCATCGCCGCCTACATCAACGAGATACAGTTGCGAACAGGTGCATCCCGCCTTCACTGCATGATTCGTCTGCGCCGAACACAGTTGATAGATGGTGCGCGCAGCTGAAGCCGCCTCACAGTACCGTTTCATCCTTGGTCTGCTGGGCGAGGCGCGCGAGCGGTGGAAGGACGTTGCCGAGGAGGACAAGGGGTCGACATTCCGCTTCACATTCGAGCGCAAGGTTAAGATGCATTTGGTCGGTGCGCTGCTCCCGTCTGCTCGCTGTGACTTGACGAGCCTAACAAGCCGCTCTTCCCCGCGCGCAGAGACCCTTGCCGACGGGCACCGATGGGCACTTCCGCTCGTCCACCCCGGAAGAGACGGCGCAGTTCTCGCTTGATGAGCTGCAGAATCTCGCCGAGGAGCTCATGGACGATTGCAACGCCGAGAAGGCGCCAAGTGACCCCGTCTCAACGTTCGCATTTCAAGTGCGTAGCCCTCTGCCCGCTTACTTCTCCTTCTTCCCTTGATGATCATCTCGGCGCAGGTGCAGCCCGTTGTCTCCACAGGCAAGGCCTTCGCCTACGCGCTGCGACATCGTGCAAAGCTCCCGGAGAACCGCATCGACTCCTCCGTCGGGTACTGGATGCATGGCGGGATGAGCAAGGCGTGCGCGAGGATGTGTACGTCCCCGCTCATTGCCCTCTTGAAAACACACGCTGACCTGCTCATACCTGCAGACGGGATGGCAGGCAAGCTCCTCCCGCAGGATGACCCAGAGAAGGCGATCAACCTATTCAATTCCCTTGCGTTGTGCGTACCCACTCCTCCCTCACCCCGTCGCCCTTCCCTGACTCCCGACGCGCTCCGCACGTGCTCGCAGCGACCTTTGCGGCGGCGGCGTCACCTTCGAGCAGCTATTTGAGCATGCAGCAGTGG
This sequence comes from Rhodotorula sp. PL61-2, assembly GCA_028828645.1. Classification (NCBI taxonomy): domain Eukaryota; kingdom Fungi; phylum Basidiomycota; class Microbotryomycetes; order Sporidiobolales; family Sporidiobolaceae; genus Rhodotorula; species Rhodotorula sp. PL61-2. The sequence goes on along the minus strand of JAPZQE010000045.1, from coordinate 68,735 downwards.
CAGAGGTTGCTCTTGTTCCGCCCGAGAAGATCTGTACGCCGGTCCTCTTCGTCTCTCCGTCTGTCGACGAGACTGAGCTTCTTGGCAACGGGCGCAGTCGGCCCGTCCTCGCGCTTCTTCGACGCTCGTCGCCTTGTCCGGCACGCCTGCACCTCTGCCCGCCTTTCGCTCGCCTCGCAACTCCCCGCCATCCCTGTCGTGGCTCTTCAGCGAATCGTCAAACCGATTCCAACTGTCTTCGAGGAGCTTCTGCCGGAGGGCAAGACGTGGGAGGAGTTGTCTGGAGCCGGAGCTTGCGCAGGAGGCACCGGGAAACTTGGCCGTTGCGGAGCTCACGAGTGGACGGCCAGCTGGGTAGTTGTAACAAAGGCCGGATGAACGTCGGCACGGAGTTGCACGGAGAGCCCAGCACGGCTGTGCTCGCACCGGTTTCTAGGAGAAAGGAGAGGCACACGCGCGGTCTGTGCGAGTTCAAGCGAATGTCGCGGCGGACGCGAGCGGGCGGATGCATGCATGCGCTGAGCAGTCGCAAGTGCTCGCCGCGTCTAGCGGGTAGCTTTCGAGGGTGCGGCTGAGCCGGCCGCGGGCCGAGCGCTGTCCTGGGATCGCCTTCACTCGCGGATCGCTGCGTGCTGTGGCGAGAGAGAAGTCGCCGGGCTGAGCGTCGCCACCCGTTAGCGCGGGGTCTAGGCCTTTTGCGATAGGGCCACCCCGGAAGCTCGCGCGAGGGAGAAAGGTGCGAAAGGCGCGAGCTTGGCTCCTCCCTCTTCCCTCCCTCGTCTCCCCTCCCCCTCCTCCCGCCCGACCGGCTCGTGTGAGTCTTTCCGCGATCGTGCTTGACCAGTTGAGCGCGCGCGCTGACTCAGGACTGCCCCGCAGGTTCCGCGGACCCTCCCCGCTACACGTTCTCCCCTTCCGACTCCCCTCCCTTCCCCAACCCTTCCTCCCTCCCTCCCGCCGGGTTCTAGAGACCATGGCTGCCACCGTCCGCCAGCGTGCCGCCGCCAAGGCCGCCGCGCCGTCCAAGGAGAAGGCGCACGACGTCCTCGCGTCGTCCGACAGCGAGGAGGAGCAGGACCCGATCAAGGCGCTCGAGAACGAGTACCCGCCGTTCGTCGTGCCGAACCTCACCATCAAGGAGGTCCTCGGGGCCATCCCGGCGCACTGCTTCGAGCGCTCGGCCCTCCGCTCGTCGACCTACGTGGTCGCCGACTTCCTCATTATCGCTGCCCTGGGCTACGCCGCGTACCACATCGACCCCGCCTTCTCGTTCGAGGGTGGGAAGTACCTTAGCGGATGGGCCGGTTTCGCCGCCAAGTGGGCGTGCTGGCTCGCCTACTGGACCGTTCAGGGCTGGGTGATGACCGGCGTCTGGATCCTCGGTGCGCACCGCCCTTTTTCTCTCCCGCTGACGGTTGATTGACCTGAACTGCTTCTTACAGGACACGAGTGCGGCCACCAGGCGTTCTCGACGTCGAAGACGATCAACAATACGATGGGCCTCTTCCTCCACTCGTTCGTCCTCGTCCCGTACCACTCGTGGCGCATCTCGCACGCCAAGCACCACGCCGCGACCGGCCACCTCACCCGCGACGAGGTCTTTGTCCCGCGCAACAAGTCGTACCGCAAGGCCGCGCCGACGGGCAAGAAGCTCCAGGTCTCGCGCAACGTCGAGATCGACGAGCTTCTCGAGGACGCGCCGCTTTACCGCCTCGGCTGGCTCCTGATTCAGCAGCTCTTCGGCTGGCCCGCGTACCTGTTCAGCAACGCTTCGGGACAGCTGTGGTACCCCAAGTGGACGAACCACTTCGAGCCGTCGTCGCTCATCTTCGACGCCCGCCACCGCCAGCAGGTCCTCCTCTCCGACCTGTTCCTCGTCGGCATGCTCGGCCTTGTCACCCTCTTCGGCCACTACATGGGCGGTGTCTCGGCGGTTGTCAAGTACTACTTCATCCCGTACCTCTGCGTGTGAGCCTCATTGCTCCCTCTCTGCGTCCGAGGTCATGGCGTTGACCTGGACCGCGGCCGACGACAGCAACCACTGGCTCGTCATGATCACGTACCTGCAGCACACCGACCCGCAGCTGCCGCACTACTCGGCCGACCTGTGGAACTTCCAGCGTGGCGCTCTCTGCACCATCGATCGCAACCTCCTTGGCCCGGTTGGTCCTTACCTCATGCACGGCATCACCGAGACGCACGTTGCCCACCACGTCTCGTCCAAGATCCCGCACTGTGCGTCCTTCCTCCCCTTCGTCCCGCCTTCCTTGCTCCGAATTAACCACGTTTGCCGTATGCAGACCATGCGTGGGAGGCGACTGAGGCGCTCAAGAACTTCCTCGGCGAGCACTACCACGCGACCGAGGAGAACATGTTCGTCTCGCTGTGGAAGAGTTACAAGCAGTGCCGTTACGTCGAGGACGAGGGCTCGGTCCTCTTCTACAAGGACGCGTACGGCCGCGCGCGCCGCACGGCTGTTCTCCCGGACGTTCCATCCGACTCGGGTGTTGAGGTGGATGTTGACATCGAGTAAACACCGCGTCGACCCTTCCCCTTCCTCTTCCCTCTTTCGCATGCACACTCATTCCCCATTCCCCTCCTTTCCTTCCTCTCTCCTCCCTCCATACTCTCCCTCTCCCTCTCTATCTCGTCGAGTGCCGCCGGGCGGCCGGCGGCCAGGTTCTGTTCGTGTCGGTAGATCTTTGCACCCCCTCACCCCTCCCCTCCTTGTACACGAGAGTCCCGCCCTCTACCACTGCAGAAGGTAGAAATCGATTTGCTGGTTGGTCGGTATCTCTGCGGCTCGTTCGGGCGCGCGGGGAGAATGGGTCGCGAGCCAGGGCTGTGAGCCAGAGCCAAACCAGAGCTCCGCTTGGGAAGGCCGTCTTCCAGGGCGCTCCTTAAAGTCTCGCGTGCGCTTTCAAGCTTCGATGCGGTCTTCTCAAGCTCGCGGCCGGCATTGCAGTCCTACCCGCATTCGCTGAAACAGCAAAGGAAGCGTTTGTTGCGCCCGCGCGACTCGGCACCTCCGGCAGGAGATGGCTACATCGGGTAGGACAGAAACGAGGCGAGGACCGGCTTTTGACAGAGGACGGAGGGAAGGGAGGAAAAGAAAACGAGCGAGAGCTGCGCGGGAGGAAGCAAGAGAGAACGGTTAGTTTCGCAGCTGCGTAGAGGAGGGAAGGAGAAGTGGCGCGCCCGTTCAGGCGCTGTGGCCGCTCCAGTTCGACGGCTGCCAGGCCCAGTGCCCGGGTACGCTCCAGCCGCGCGCCCAGCGAGGCCCCCAGAAGCTGCACCACTCGCGAGGGGGAACTGGTTATCGTTGTCAGCGGGCGCGAACCGATGGGGCGAGGGAGCTCAGTACGGACCCCACCACGTGATCCGGATCCAGATGCGGATGAAGACCTCGACGGGCCGCCAGCGGCGCGGCGGAACCCAGCCGCGGAAGGGCGCCCAGCCGTACTGCCTGCCAAAGTACGCCCAGCCGGGCGGGCACCAAGCGGGCGGACCGCGGCCATGCTCGTCGAACGCCCAACCGTCGTTGCCGGAACCTGCCGGCGATGGGCGGGATCAGCGAGAGCGGGAGAACCGAGAGGACGAGGGAACGCACCGCTCGGACGCCACTTGCGCGGGCAGCGGCCGTGACGAGGCCCAACGTCAATGTCGACCTCGATATCAACCTCGATGCGGACGCAAATGCCCTTGCCTGCGGGCGAGGCGGGCAAGGCAGCGGGATCAGCTCTGTCGCGCGCGTAAGGAGAGAAGGACGACGCACGGTTGCGGCGGTAGCCGCGCATGCAGCCGCCGTGGCCCTTGTTCGGGACGCAGCGGCCATGGCCTGCGGTTGACGTTCGAAGCGGGTCAGCGTGCTAGCGACAGGCGGAGGTTAAGAGCGAGGACGCACGGTTGCGGTGGTAGCGCCTCGCGCAGCCGTCCTTGATGTCGTCGCCGTGCAGGTCAACCTCGATGTCGATGTCGACTTCGACGCGGACGTCGTCGCTTTTATGCCTGTTTCCGCCGCCGTGGTGCCCGCCGTTGCGGCCCGCGCGGATGTCAACGTTGGTGTCGATGCGGACGGAGCCGCTGGTACGCTTGTCAAGGGCGGTCGTGTCCTGCGCGGAGAGCGGGGCGGGGGCGGGGTCGGGCGAAGCGATGGCGAGGGAGCCGACGCCGACGAGGGCGAGGGCAGGCAGGAGGAGGAGGAGCTTCATCGTCGAGCCAGTCGAGTGAAGGAGCGTAGACGTGGACGCCGGGCTTTTGCTGTCGTGTCAAGCGTGGGTGCAGCGACAGAGCAAGCGGGAGAGGAATGGAGAGGAGCGAAAGGGACGGAGGGAGGAGAAGGAGGGAGAGAGCGGAGCGGGGAGCAGAGGAAGAAGAGGGGTTCTCGCGGTCCTCTTCTACCGTGCTCTTGGAGCGCGTGCCAAGCCTCAACGGACGCCGTCCCGATCGAGCGGGAGAGCGGCGGGAGAGGAGCAGGCCAACGGGCGAAGGCGGAGGGGTGTGAGCGCGGTCGAAAGAGGCATGCTGGAGGGGCAGATGCAAGATTCAGAGGGCTACTGGTGCTGGGAGCGAGGCGCGGAAGGCGGGAAGGACGAAGCGTGACCGAGGAAGAAGCCGGCAAGAAGGGAGGGCTCGCTTTCTGCGACGACGCGAAGCGAGGGCATCGCGCTTCACGCACGCGTACCAGGACGGGCGAGCGGTCCAGCTCAAGTAGAGGCTAGGCAGGTGCAGCATGTGTGGGAAAGAGAATGGGCGGCCCAAGCAGTTTGGGAAGGTCGAGCGGGAGGATAGTCGATTCTCACGAAGATGCAGCCAGCAAGCACGAGTGTCGGGAGCCTGCGCAGGGAGTAGGTAAGCTGCAAATTGGCGCGGGACGTAGTGCAGCGCACCTGGATATAACCGCACCCCGTATCCTCATCCTGACCAGCTTGCCGCTCTCGCCTCTCCGATATTATGAGAGAAAGCGTCCATGGCATACAAAAAGTACAAGCCCTGTGTATCGAGGTGGGCGAGAGATGGCGAACAACGTGAGGCGGGAGACGAGCAACACAAGGAAGGGGAAGGAGCGGGAGTCTGTGCAAGGGATACGCTGCTGGCGAGGCATACTCAGTGGGGCGTCGTCATGAAACTACGAGAGGAACGTACAAGAAAGCCGAAGAACAGGAGAAGAGGCGAGCGCAAGAGGCTACTCCCACCGGCGAGGGCGTGACGGCGATGGCGGTGCGGGCGGCGTCGACGAAAGCGGGAACTGGAGCGACGCGCGCTTCAGGTCGACGGAAGCTACAGAAGAAGAATAACGGTGAGCATCGAGCGGGCGGAGAGGCCAGAAGGGGCACGCACTACGCGACTGGTGGACCGAGCCGGAGCCCGACCCGAACGGCGTCTCGGTGCGGTACCCGGCGTAGCGCGGCGCCGGCGAGTCGGGGAGCGCGTTAACCGCGCGCGAATCCTTCATCGCGTTCGCGCTCGTCGGGTAGCTTGGGTAGCTTGCGAACGATTTGCTCGGCGAGACGAGCGATTCGTGCGGGTCGGACGCGGCCACGCGCTGCACCTCGCGCTCGGCACGTTCGCTGCGCCGCTTGAGGTCGGCGATCTCGGACTTGGCCGAGTCGAGTAAGCCCTGGACGTGCTGGATCTCGGAGCGGAGGCGGGACTGCGCGGACGGCGATGGGTGAGGACGCGCTCAAGTCGGGAGGAACAGGAGAACGCACTACGTTCAGCTCGGCGAGCTCGCGAACCTTCTTCTCACTCGCAAGCTCATCGCGAAGGCGGTCAGGGGTCGTGTCGCGCGGGGTTTGCTTGGCGAAAGCGGCGCGACGTTCGGTCTCCAGCTGGTGCTGCAGCTGCGGACATGTCGAGCAGGTCAGAACCTTGCAGCGTATGGCAAGAAGAGAGGCGTGCGCACATCTTCGAGGGACCGGGTGAGGGCGGTGCGAGCGGTCTCGAGCGTGCGGACGTAGGCGTCGCGCTTGTCGCGGTCGGCGCGGATGCGGTCCATCTCGAGGTTCTGCAGGCGCTGCGCTTCCTCGAGGACGCGAATATGCTCCACCTGCACGTAGCGGATCAGCGGAGGTCACGAGGAGGAAGTGAGGAGACGAGACGCACGACAGTCCTGCCGGCCTTCTCCTCAGCGACGACGAGTCGCGCCTTGGTCGATGCGAGCTCGGCGCGGAGGTCGCCGTTGATCTTGTCGAGGTCAAGGAGGTGGAAGCGCTGTGCCTCGACCTGCTTGTCGAGCTTGTCCTTCTCGGCCCCGCGCTGGCGGACGGCCGCCTGCTCCGCTTCAAGGAGCGCCTTGTACGCCTCGACATCGCGCAGTGCGGCGTCGCGGTCCCTCCTCGCTTGCACCGCATCATCCTCCAAGACCTGGAACTGCGCGCGGACGCCCGCGAGCTCCTTGTCGGCCTTCTCACGCGCCTGAAGCATTTGCTCGGCGGTCTCGGTGCGGAGCAGCTCAAACTGGAGATCGTGCGCCTGTTGCGCGCGTACAAGCGCCTCGTTCTTCTGCTCGAGCTGCGCGACAGCCGTGGCCTGACTCGCGACCTTCCGCTCGAGGTCGCGCTTCTGCGCACGGGTATCGGCCGCCTCGCCCCGTGCGGCGTCGAGATCCGCCTGCAAGCGTTCGACATGCTTCGCGCCTTCGCGCTGCGCGAGCGTCAGCTCCGATGCTGTTTTCGACAGCTGGAACTTGAGGTCGGCGATCTCGGCCTCGCGGATCTTGGCGACCTCCGCCGCGCGCTGCTGGTCCGTCGCCTGCTCATCAACGAGCTTCTTAAGCGCGAGGAGATCCGTGCCCGCCTTCGACTCGGCAGTGCGGCTCGCCTCGAGCGCCCTCGTCTGCGCCGCGAGGTCCTGCTGCAGCGAGGCGACCTGGCTCTCGGCCTTGCGGGCGCGGTCCGTCGCAACATCGAGCTGCTGGCGGGTGTGGGCGGTGTCTGCGGGTGCACAATCAAGGTCAATGACGATATCTGTATACGAGGGAAAAGGAGAAACGCACCGGAGCGAAGACGGGTCAGCTCCATTTCCTTGGCCTTGAGGTTCTCCTCGTCGTCCCTCTGCGCACGTAGCAGTGCCGCGACCTCGGCCTTAGCAGCGCGCGCCTCCGCCTCCAGCGCGACAAACTTGGTCCTTGCCTCGGTTGACGCGCGCGTCTCGTCCTCGACGCGCTTCTCGAGCGCGCGCACCGCAGCGCTCAAGCGCTCCTGCTCGCGCCTACGGTCCTGCCCCAGTTCGCTCAGCTGCCTGCTGAGGTCGACGACACGAGCCTTTGCGCTCTCGCGCTCGGCGTTGACGCGCTCCCACTCGGCGGTCTGCACGCTCGTCTGGCTCGCGAGCTCAGCCTCGCGCGCCTTGGCCTGCGCCTGCGCCGCCAGCAGCGTCTCAACGAGCTTGGTCTGGTTGGCGTACGCCTCGCCAAGCTCCTCGAGGCGCGCCTCGCCCGCCCGCTTGGCCTCGAGCGCGCGCTCGAGCTGCGCCGCCACAGTGTCGTAGTCCGCCTGCGCGGCGGCAAGCTCCTCGCCCAGCGCAGCCTCGCGCTGCGCCGCCCGCTCGAGCGCCCCGTCCTTCTCGGCGCCGAGCGCCTGCTCCGCCTCGAGACTCCTCGCGAGCGCGTCCTGCGCGCGCTCCATCTCCACGCGGAGGTCCTCGAGCCTCGCGCGCTCGCACTCCTCGTCGTCCGCGCGCCTCCGCGCCTCGACCAGTTCGGCCTCCTTGCGGCGGAGCTCGTCATCGCTCCTCGCTGCAGCGAGGAGCGGCCTCACGCGCTGGAAGAGCGGCCACCAAGGCCAGGCGCGGAGCTGCGCGTAGACGCGCGCGTTGCGCTGCAGCGTCCGGACCGCGCCCGCGCGGTGCAGCGTCTTGACGGCCTGGCGGCGGGCAACGAACCTGCGCGCGGTCGCCTGCAAGCGCGTGACGATCCCGCTGAGAGCGGCGTCGCGCCGCTCCTCGAGCTCGGCGAGGATTCCCGCCTTGAAGAACGCCTTGGTGAGCCCGAGGCGGTACGCGCCCGGGTCGAGCCCCGCATGGCGGAGGATGGTCGCGCATGCGTCGGCGCCATCGACGAACGTCCCCGGCGGGAGCGCGCCGAGTGGGAGGAGGAGCTCGAAGCGACGGCGGAACTCGGCAAATGCGAGGCGGTTCGGGTACCCGAGGCGGGCGATGCGGATGCCCTCGAGAACGCCGTTGCACCTGAGCTGGTCGAGCACGAGCGGCGCGTCGATCGACAAGGGCGACTTGTGTGTATTGGGGACGATGCAGCGCACAAAGTGCGGCTGTGTCGCGTGCAGCTGCGAGAGAAGGACCGACAGCTGCTCCTTGTGCCGCTGCCCGACCGTGCGAAAGTTACCCTTGCGGACGCGCGTCCTCGGCCCGTCCCCTCCCGCACCGCCGACAAACCCGCTCGCCGCGCCCTCGGCGGGCTCAGCGTACTCGGCAAACAAGCCCCTGACGTATTCATCGCCCGATCGCGCAAGCAGAGCCGTGACACTATCGTTGAGCGGGTCGCGGTTCTTGTCGATCCAGCCGTCCGTGCGGTACTCGACTTTGCCGGCGTAGTGCGAGATGGTGAAGCCCTGCGAGAGGCGCGAAGGCGCGTACTTCTTGAACGGCTCAGAGGGGGGCTTGGACGTCGCGAGCTGGTGCAGCGCGTCGGTGAACTGGCGGCGCGGGCGAGCTCGTAAGTGTCGCGTCGGCAATTGGGGAGAAAAGGAGACGCACCGAGGCGTCGCTCTTGCGTGTGATGCTCGCGTCCTCGAGGCACGCCAGCACGCCGAGCGGGGCGGTCCCCTCGATGAGGTCGATGGTGGGCTGCAGCTCGAGGCCAAAGTTGACAAAATCCCACTTGATGTCCTCGCGGGCGTACTCCTCCTGCTCGAGGACAAACATGTGGTGATTGAAGAACTGCTGCAGCTTCTGCTCGTCGTGCGCGCTCGTCCGCCTCATTAGCGGCCGCCCTCTCTCCTCGGGGATGAGGAAAGGAAGCACGCACCTCGTTCGTGTAGTTGATGCACAGCTGCTCGAATCCGTTCGTCTCAAAGATCTCAAATCCGGCGATATCCAGCACGCCGATGAAGGCCTTCCCGCCCGTCGCGGCAGCTCCGCTACCCGCGAGGGAGCGGTTGATGCGCTCGACGAGTGCGCCAAAGTTCTTCTCGTACAGGCTCTTGGCGAGCGCGCCGAGCTCGGCGATGACCTGCTCCCTGCTGCGGCTCTGGACGACGACCTCGCGCCCGGCGCGGACGCGCGGGCGAAGGAGCGCGTCAGAGAGGGCGTCGGCGGGGACGCCGAGGAGGAAGGCGGCCTTCTCGAGCGCGGCGCGGGACGAGAGATGCGCGGTTGAGGTACCGCCCACCGAGAGGGTGAGCTGCCCGAGGTGGAGGATCGTCGCGACAACGCGGAAGAGGGAGAGCTGCTCGGCGGGTGAGAAGCCGACCGTGTCGAGGGCGCGCTTCAGGCGAGCGGGGTCGGAGGGTGAGCACGGGAAGAGGGAAGGAAGGCAGGGGACGCACAACGAGCGCAGTCCACTCCTCGCGGTCGTCCATCCCGTCAACGTCCTGCCGCGAATGCGCAAGGTACTCAAATGCACCGGGACCGTCCTTCGCCTCATCCGTAAGAAGGAGTCTCTCTGCGCGAGCCGCCGACATCAGCGCGTCTGGTCTTGGCCAGGAAAGGATGGGAAAGCGCACCGAGAAGCGCGCGATCCGCGCCGCGCAGGAGCTGGAAGAAGACATGGAACGCGCGCTCGTCCTTGCTTCGAGCGACGACGCGGCTCTTCTCGAGGAGGTACCAGTCGATGCTCGCGCCGGCGATCGAGCCCGCAGGGTGGAAGAAGATGCGGACAAACTTGCCAAAGCGCGACGAGTTGTTGTTCTTAACCGTCTGGGCGTTGCCGAACGCCTCGAGGATGGGATTGGCGTCGAGGATCTGGCGCTCGAGCTGCCCGAGCCTCCTCCCACTCCCGCCGCCAAGGCGCGCCTCTTCGCCGCGAACGCTCGCCTGCCTCGCGAGGAGGTCGAACGACGAGCTCTTCGAGAGCGGGTCCGCCGCACGCGCGGCGAGGTACTGGATCACCTTCTTGGTGTTCTCGGTCTTGCCTGCGCCCGACTCGCCCGTGACGAGGACGCTCTGGCTCTGCTGCCCGCGCTGCTCGACCATGTTGGCCCACGCCTTCTCAGCGACGGCAAACACGTGTGGCGGGTTCTGCTCGCGACGGGCGGCCTTGTAGGCTGCGGGCGGGAGAGGGGGTCGGTTGAGAAGGTCCGGTCGAGCGCGGGGAGGGAGGAGACGCACACTCTATGACCGCGGGGGAATAGATGGGGAGGTTACGGTATGGATTGACGGCAACGAGGAAGAGGCCGGAGTAGGTCTGCGCGCCGGTGCAACATCGTCAGCTGTCGCTCGGAGTCGAAGGGAGAAGAGGGAGCGCACGTAGATGTCGCCCCGCTTATAGCGCAGGCGGAGGTTGTGAACGACCGAAGCCTCGTTGAGGTAGGTAAGGTCCGCGATGTCGCCCACACCGTCGAAATTGGGCGGATTAACGCGCGTGAGGAGGTCCGTCTCGACCGTGCGCATCTGCGGGACGGCGTAGATGGGTCAGCTTATCCAACTCATGGAGGATAGCATTCTCAGGAAGCCAGAGCAGGCCAACAGTGGACCACAAGAACCCAGCGGGAGCTAGCGACTGACCTCGTCGCCGGACTCGAGGGCGACCGTGCTGGTCCTGTCATCCTCATGCTCCTTGACGACCCATCCTGCGACGTAGCCCTGGTTCTCATCTGGCACCCATACCCTGCGAGAGACGCGAGAGGCGGAGTTGTGGGAGCGATGATGCAGGGCGGACAGGAGACAAGGGAGGGTCAGCGGGGGTCGCTCGGCCCAGTGGAGGATTGCAGGGCGGCGGGGACAGCGGGACACGTGAGCGTAGGTGCAGCGACTACAGCTGGACGCGTGCACACTCGCGTCGACCCGCCCGAGCGAGGTGAGGAGGGAGGGCGGCTCGTTCAACACACGGTCCCCGAGGGAGGTGCGGGCGGAGGAGTACACGCTCGAGAGGCTCGTCAACGCGTCGTGAACGCGTATGCGATGCTCAAAGTGGGAGCATGGCAGCAGGCGAGCGCAGGTGGTGGCAGTGCGGGAGTACGGCAGGGCTGAGGGTCGGGACGAGGGGGCGGTGGAGAGGGAGGAGGGGCGAGACGGACCACTTATGCTTGCTCCACTCTGCGAGGGCGAGCTGGTCTGTAGGTGAGCTCTTGGTGCGCCTGTGCGCGTGCATGCTCGCCGCGCACGGGAGCGAGTTGGCGACTTCGGCGACAGCGGCGAGCGACGGCCGCCTCGTCTCTCGCGGCCAAGTCGCCAGTCCAGTTCGCGACGGACGTCCTCCCTCTCTCTGCCAGCCTCGTCTGCTTCGTGTGCTCGAGTCGAGTCCACCCGACGAGAGCGCGCCAACCACCATGTTCCTCGTGCGCACCCTTGCCCTCTCGCCTGTCCCTCCACCTCTGACTTTGCCCACCCACCGTCCTCATCAACCAACCCTCCCGTCATTCCCTCGTCCGGCTCTCGCGCCGCACTGCGATGCAGGTCAACCGCCGTGAGCTCTCCTTCTTTCTTGCTAGAGTACGGTCCACTCACTCGCACGCCGCGCAGTCTTTGGCATCAGCGGGCAGCAAGGCCCCGCCCCCGAACTCACCACCCTCGACGGCGGCCGCCTCTTCCTCGTCCGCCCCGACTCGCCAAAGGGCGCCCGCGAATGCATCTTCATCGACGCCTCCCTCTCCATCCGCCGCACCACCCACCCCAACATGTTCCAGCTCGTCGTCACCCGCGCCTTTCAGGACGGCGAGGAGCAGCTCCTCGACGACGACGCAGAGTCGTCCGACGAGCGCAGCTTTCTCCTCGACGCCTCCCTCTTCCTCTCCCTCGGGCCATCCCTCGACCCTGCCGCAGCGCCCACCCCCGCCTCTGCACCCGCCGTTTCTCCCCCACTCTCGTTCACCTGGCTCGACCCTGACGGCGACGGCCCCGACGACGAGTTCGAGTTTGTCCTCCCCGCCGACGGAGCCGTTCCCGAGCGCGTCGCCCGCGAGTTTGAGCGCCTCTGCTGGCGCTGCATGTGGGAGCGCCGCGAGGGCCGCGAGTGGCCCGCGGACGACCGCGAGGCGCGCGCGCTCGAGGACCAGCTCGAGGACGACTTCAAGGTCGAGTGCGTGGTTTCTTTGCCCCTCTCTCCCCTTGTGCCGACCTCACGCCGTGCACGCAGGCGCGCCCCTGTCCCCGCCGCCCCCGCGCCGCTCTACCCTTCCCTCCCCACGGCCGGCGTCGCCTCGTCCGCCGCCTCCACGCCCACGCGCCCCTCCGCCCTCTCTTCTACTCATGGGACCCCTGCCGTCGTACCCGTTGCCGGCCATACGCTCGCCAAGACGCCGCTCTTCCGTGCTACGTCCCCCTCGGACGGAGAGAGCGGCGACGAAGCCCCGTCAAGGGCACGCGCGGTGCCGCAGCCCGACTCGGAGGACGACGACGGCGAGGAGTCGTTCGCGACAGGCAGGGGCGGCGATGACAGCGGGGACGAGCTCGCTGCGCAGCTGATGCAAAAGGCGGTGCTCTCGCCCTCGTTCCCCACCCCTGCTAAGGGCGAGGGAAAGGGCAAGGCGCCCGCCTCTGCCGCCCCTACGGCGGTGGATGACGCCCTCGCGCCGGCGATGCGCAAGCCACCCACGCCCGCAGCGCCGCCCGCAGCCGCCGGCGAGCCAGCGCCGCTGCTGACGGTCCTCGCGTCATTGCACCTGTACGACCGCGCGACGGGCCTCTTCATGCAGCAGGATCCAGAGGTCAAAGCGGGCCTGTACCGCCTTCCTCCCGCTTCGGGCGGCGGGCAGTGGCTCGTCGTCGAGAGCGTGCAGGACGAGGGCGAGGTGTGGGTTTCGCAGGCCGTCGGCGCCGACACGACGGTCAATTTCGCCGAGCGTGAGCGCGCAATGGTGTTCAACTACACGGCGCCTGCGGCGGAGGGGGCCGAGGCGGCGGGCGAGACGTTCACGTGGCTGCTCCGCCTCGCGAACGAGGATGCGTTCGCGCAGCTGCAGGAGGCGGTCAGCGCGGCGCTGTTCGAGGACAAGCATGGCGCGGGTGCGTGGAAGAAGATGAAGAGTGAGGAAAGGGAGTATGCGCGCAAGGCGTGGCTCGAGGAGGACGAGGAGATGTGGGATGCGGAGGCGGCGTGTGAGGAGGAAGATGAGCAGGAGGAGCAGGTGGAGGAGGAGAGCGAGGAGGAGGAGCCGGCGCCGGCGAGCGAAGACGAAGCCGAGGACTCGGGTGCGTCGTCTTCCCCGTTCCTGCCCACCTTGCCGTGTGCTGAGCGAATGTGTTGACGCTCGTTCCTTTCCGTCCGCAGACGACGATCGCCGTGCGCCGTCCGTCGGACGCGCCTTTTCCTCCCGCCAGCCAAAGCAGCTCTCGATTGGCGAGAAGAGGCGCGCCAAGAATAGCCAGCTCGCGGTCGGATACAAGGACGACCTCTCGTTTGTTGTCCAGGGCGACATGATTGGCGTGTTCAAGCAGCAGCACGAAGGCGGGAAGAAGGTGTGTTGTTCTGCTTGCGACAAGAGATAACGGCGCTGACGAGGGAGACGCGGGCAGCTCAAGTTTGTCACCAGCATCGTCAACATCGCGACGCCGGGGAAGAAGAACTTTACGCCGGGCAAGGTCATGCTCCACAACCAGGGTGCGCACCTCAATTCCCAGTCACGGAGTCGAATCCACTGACTCGTCGGTCGCACGCAGACACGTCAATGATCCTGCAGAACCCTCTCGCGCCGGGCTCGCTGTACCGCCTCGACCTCGAGACGGGCAAGGTCGTTGACGAGCTGCAGGTCAGCAACGACTTTGGTGTGACCAACTTCCTTCCGGACAGCAAGTTTGCGCAGACGACGCAGCAGCAGACGTTCATCGGACACTCGGCGAACGGGCTGTTCCGGATCGACCCGCGCCTTAGCGGGAGCAAGCTCGTCGAGAGCGAGTTTAAGCAGTACGCGACCAAGGCCGACTTTAGTGCGGCGGCGACGACCGAGGCGGGCAAGATTGCCGTTGCGAGCAAGAAGGGCGACATCCGCCTGTACGACAAGCTCGGCAAGATCGCCAAGACGGCGCTTCCCGCGCTCGGCGACGCCGTCCTGGGGATCGATGTCAGCGCCGACGGGCGCTGGGTGCTCGCGACGTGCAGGACGTACCTCCTCCTCATCGACACGCGCATCCCCGAGACGGCGAGCCGCAACGCCGGCAGGAGCGGTTTCGACACGGCGTTCCCCGCGCAGGAGAAGCCGACGCCCCGCAGGCTCACGCTTCGCCCCGAGCACGTCGCGCACATGCAGGAGGTGCAGGGCGGCGAGGGCGTCTGCTTCACCCCCGCCAAGTGCGTCCTCCTTCGTTTTCCGTCTTTCCTCCCCGTACTCCCGTACTGACTGCTCGCCCCCCGCGCACTCAGATTCAACGCCGCTCTGACGGGTGAACCCGAGCGCACGATCGTCACCTCGACGGGCCCGTTCATCGTCGCGTGGAACTTTAGGCAGGTCAAGGCGGGCAACGTCCACAACTACACGCTCCGCAGGTTCTCAGACGACGTCGTCGCCGACAACTTCAAGTTTGGCGGCGACAGGGAGATTGTGCGTTTGCGGCTCCTGCTTTCTCCTTGCGCGCGTCGGCGGAGCTCACAACGGTCTCGAGGCGCGTTGACGGACCGAAGAGGAGCACCACACTGATATGTTATTCGCGCTTTGCAGATCGTCACGCTCCCGGAGAACGTGTTTGTCGAGGAGAAGAAAAAGCTCAAGGGTGCGTCCGCTTCCCCCATCGTCCATGCGCAGTGCTCGCACGTGAAGTCTCTGCCAAGCACTGCATGCGACTGACGTTGCGTTTCTTGACGTGCGCAGCCCCGACCCGCGACTCAATCGTCCGCACCTGGGACGGCCGCTGAGGCGTCCTCTGCTCGCCCTACCACCACGCGTCTTGGAGCACGCCTGGCTTTCAGTTCCATCTCGCCCTGTACCTTCCCCATCTCGCCTGCACCTCGCCCTCCTTCCGGTCATCTTTCTCACTCCCTGATCTTCGACTTTCCCCTGTCTCCCGCGAAGGCCTTGCCCTCGGACTGGTCTCTCGCCCTCACAGTCGCCCTCTCCGTTAGACCCGCGTCCTCTCCGGTCTCTTTGCCCTCTGTGTGCCGCCTGCTCTGTTTGTGTAAGACCGCCCATTGCAATACACGCTCTCCCTCATGTTCCCGCGATGATGACGAGGAGGAGCAGCACGAGACGCGCAACGCTTTGTTCAGGCCCGTGTTGCGGTGCACGTGTCGAGAGGTGCGGGCGCACTCCTACGGAGGAGAAGCCGGCGAACAGGAAGCAGAGGCGGAAAGAACGTGTTGTGTGCACCGCCTCGTCTCGCCGGCCCAGGTTCGGACTGACAGCTGGCGAGAGGGCGCCTGTCCCGCTGAGCTCGCGCTTGTCTGCTCCGCTCTGCAACCCCCAGCTGCTCGTTCGCACCTGCGTTCACACGCGCAAGCCAGGTGAGTGCTCACCGACAGGAGACTGAGCCCGGTCTCGACTCCGGACTCCGAGGGCCATCCGCGTCGTTGCTCCGCCTGACTCTCGCCGTCTTGCTGTTGCGCCCTTTGCCGCGTGACTGCCCGCAGCCAGTCCCCCTCGACACAACACACCACGCCCCGCCCGCTCTCCCTTCAAGCACGGCTGTGGCGCACCCCCTCCACAGCCCCCGTTCGTCGACTTGATCGCCGTACCCTCCCCCTCTGCTTCCGCGCGCTCGGTACCATGACCGCCCCGTCTGCGCCGAAACCGCCCCTCCAGCGCTCGTCCTCCTCGCTCGAGCGCGTCCCCCTCTGCTGGGGACACCGTGGCGTGCGTCCTCTCTCGCCTCCACCGCGACCGAAGCTGACATTTCGACCGTGTCTCTGCCACACAGGCCTCTGCCGCCTTCCCCGAGAACACGCTCGCGAGCTTCGAGGCTGCAATCAAGGACGGCGCGGAGGGCATAGAGTCCGGTGCGTCGTTACTCCTCCGCTCAATCGTGCCGACTGGAGCGAGCTCGGGGGTATTTTTGGCGCACGAGGCCGGCGGAGCCCATGCGGGTCGGCAGGGGTGACGGGGAGATCGCAACGAGTGTGCTGGATGCGCAGGGAGAGGCCCCACTCGAGGAGCGAGGTTCCGAGTTGGGCAGGCCGCACGTGCGGCGCCTCTCCTGGCGGGACGCGGTGGAGCAGCTGCACGGGCCGGATATTTTTGCGCGCATATGTGCACAGGCCTTGTACATCACACAGAACAGTTCGTCTGACGAGATACCCACCTGCAGACGTGCATATCTCGGCGGACGGCGAGATCCGTATGTCCCCTTGCGGCTCCTCCTGAGCTCGTAGCAGCATTCCCCTAACCTTGCGGCGCTTGTCGCAGTTGTCTTCCATGACCCGCGTGTTGGTGCGTTTCCTCCTACCTGCCGGACTTGCGCCGCAGCTTTTTCCTACTCGAACCGTGGCGGGGAGCTCACCCGCTCACATCCTTCTGTAACTGCAGACCGTACGACGGACGGGACGGGCCGAATCGCAACGCAGAACTACCACGGCGGGCTGGACCAGCTGCGGACGGTGCAAGCCCCGCACCAGAAGATCCCCCTCCTGAGAGAGACGCTCGACCTCTTGATGCGCCCGGAGAACCAGCACGTCCTACTCAACATCGACGTGAAAGTCGACAACGATCCCGAGCGCCTGTTCACCATCATGGGCAAGATCATCTCGTCGTACCAGGACTTCGAGAGCAAGCTCGCGCCGCGGCTCCGTGCGTTCCCTTTCTTCCCCCACCTCTGGTTTTCTCTTCCTCATCCTCCGTCCATTCGTTTGCAGTCCTCGGCCTGTGGCACCCCAAGTACGTCGAGCCCGCGCAGCGCCTCCTCCCGCACCTTCGCCGCGCACACATCGGCATGTCGCCCGCGCTCGCGCGCAAGTACTTCTGGGACGCGTGCTGCACGTTCAGCATGTCGTTCGCGAGCATGGTCAATGCCGAGGGCGCGCAGTTCCGCGACGAGTGCAAGAAGGCGGGCAAGGAGATTACCGTTTGGTGCGTCGCGCTTCTTCTCTCTCTTTCTTTTCTCGCGCGTAGGACTGACGCGAAAGAGCAGGACCGTCAACGACCGCCGCGAGATGATCGAAGCGACCAAGTGGGGCGTCAAGGCGATCCTGACGGACCGGACCAAGGCGCTTCTCGAGCTGCGGCAGGAGATGGAGCAGGACTGGGACAAGGTCGCCAAGGAGACGAGCGGCATGTTTGGCTGGTCCAGCTTCTGGTACCTCGGGATCGCGAACGTGCGTCTCTCCCCTCCGCACTTCTTCCGTCCGGCGGAGCTGACTCGCGCGTGTGGACCTTTCTAGTACCTCATTTCGTCCTGGGAAGCCTACCTTCTCACCAAAGTCGGCGGCGCGTTCTACCCCGTCCCGCCCCTCTCTGCGCCCGCCGCCGTGCACGCGCAGGGTGTTCCGCCGCCCGCGGTCGTCGCCAAGCTCGGCGCTTAGCCCCTCTCCCCCGTCCTGCTGCTTCCCGCCTTTCTTGCCTCTTGCATCCCGCCCGCATCTGCCTAGACCCCCACCTGCGGCGCGGCTTCTTCGACACCACAGACACTCCCCCTCAACCCTGACGAACCTTCACCTTGTGCACCGCCCTCCTCTTCTCTACTTTGTTGCGACTTCGTCTCCCACGCCCTTCCCTATTGACGTTCTGTATGTGCGCCTCTCCCGTTTCCTGCTGCATGTAGACTTTGTCCGTCTTCCCTTTGATAGCTTTGCGTCTCGTCGTCGGAGATTGGAACGGGTTGTTCGTGCTCCCCTGCCCCTCGGGCTACTCTCGTCCCCTCGGGCTCGAGAATAGCGAGAATGCCTCGCATTGTGTGCTCGCGCTTCGTTCGCACGGACGTGTGAGTGAAAGACATGATGCATTGCGTAGTCCGGCATACAACAGGACAGAGAGAAGAGGACGACAACGGAAGAAGGCGAGAAGAGGAACGAGAACGGCGAAAGGGATCAGAAGCGCGGCTTGCGCGAGCGGGCGGTGTACCTGCGTAATGCAGCGGAAACGAGGTCAGTAAAGCGACGGGCGAACGAGAGTAGACAGGATATTGGGGGCGTGACGCACTTCGAGTCCCTCGGGACGCCCTCCTTTCCCCTCGTGCGGTACAGCTCCTTCTTCCTGAGCACATACTCCTTGGGCGCCTCCTTGAGCCCCCTCTTGCCCTTCCCGCCGCGCCCGCCCTTGTGCATCTTCTTGCGCGCCTCGGCATCCGCGCGCTTCTTCTCGTACGCGACCGTGCCCGCCTGCTGCTCGTGCTCGTCCCGGAGACCTTCGGGGATCGCGATCGGCTGAGGCTTGCCGCCGACGATGGGCTGGCCGGCGAAGAGGATCAGGTAGAACTTCTTCTTCTTGCTCGAGTTGGGCTGCGTTTTCGCGCCCCTTCGTCAGCCCCCGCGCGGAAGAGTGAGGGCGTAAAAGGAGGATACGCACATAGTCGACGCACAACCCGCCGCCGAACCCGGCGCGCGTCGCCTGCGTCATGATGAACGTGACCTGCTCGTCGCTCTCGGGGTAGAACTGGAACACGGCGCGCGAGCCCTTGCGCAGGCACCCGAAGAGGTCGGTGAAGAAGCGGAGAAGGCGTGCGGCGGGCGAGTGGGTGGTGCTGTCCGCGTTGCAGAGCCACTGGAGGACAGAGACGCTGTGCGTGTGGGGAAGAGTGAGCGGGATGAGCGGGGGCAGAAGGAGGGATGGAGGGATCGCACGAGATGGCGCCATCGAAGGAGGAGGGTCGGAATGGGATGCCCTGGCCGATGTCGGCGAGCATCAGGTCACCTTCGACCTCGCGCTCGAGCGCGACCTCTGCGAATCGGAGGGAGCGTGGAGGTCAGCGGGCGGTCCAGGCGGATCCGAGTTACGAGCCAAGCTGTGCCGCACTGCACAGTACAGACGAAAGAGACGCAGAACAAGCCCGACGCACCGAGCATGCCGCCGCTGACGTCCATGCCGACCCACTGGTGACCCTCCTCTGTGAGGATCTCGCCGCTCAACCCGCTACCTGCGCCGATGTCGAGGAGGAAACTCGAACGAAAGAGCTCGTCGTCCATTGCCGAAGCTGGCCTGCGTGCAGACAAGGCGTCAGCCGAGTCTGGCGAGGAGAGGGAGAGGGACGAACAGGTCGAGGAGCTCGAGGCAGCGATAGGTCATCTCTGCCTGGATGGACTGGACGCGGGTGTTGTTGGTGTACTTTGCTGCCTCGCCAGCATTGTAGAACTGCGCATCGCACCCTCCCAGAGTCAGCCTGGCGAGCGGGAGCACGCGTAAGAGATGAGGAGGGGACGGACGACTTCGGGGGGAGCGATGTGCTCCGGGCGGTTCCCTGACATGGCGGGTCGACTGTAGCAAGTACGCTAGCTTGAGATAACTCGTACTTGCGCTTCCTGGCGAGGGGAGAGGCGACGGCGATCACGAGAGCTTGGGCGCGCTCCTTTTCGATCTCGACCACTCGCCTGCTCTCCGCTCGACGCCCGCTGCACGAGCTGCTCTCTCGCTAGCACCACCGCACTCATCGCTGCCCTTTACCCGAGGACCACCGCGATGGCCAGCGCTGCCGCCGCCGCGTCCCTCCGCCTCGAGGCCGTCCAGGCCAACGCAGCCGACAAGAGCGAGTTCATCACGTTCAGGGCCACCATGCGCCTCCCCATCTCGCCCAGGTTCGCCTCCAAGGGCGACACCGCCTACCCGGGCCACGACGGCGGCATGGACGGCGTCAGGGAGGTCCTCGCAGGATGGGTCATGCGGTGCGCCTGCCTCTCCCTCTTCCCCTTTCCGCCAGAAAGCGTACTCATGGCAACGAGCACCCCTGTAGGTACCTCCCGCCGATCCGCGCCGTCCTCCTCTCCTTCTCGCCCACCCCGCGCTTCCTCCATCCCGCCGCCTCGTTCCCCGCCTCTGCCTCGCCCTTCGACTCGCTCCCGCTGCACGCCAACCCACTCAAGAACCCGCGAGGGCTCCTTTCGAGCCCGCAGCCGGGCGGTCCAAACGACGAGCAGGACGATTCGGATATCATTCGCCTGAAGAGCCTTCCCATGATCCAGGGGACCGGCTTCACGCTCGCCAATGTCGAGTGGGAGGGCGTCGGCTGGCGGCCGCGGGTTGGGATGAAGCTTCGTGCGTCCGCTCGCTCTCGCCCCTCGACTCGCGCGCTCATGCTTGCCCTACCACGCAGTCGGTACCCTCACTCTCGCCTCGCCCTCACACGTCTCGCTCCTCCTGCATAACCTCTTCAACGCCTCGATCCCCGTATCGCACATCCCCACGTCCGAGTGGGAGTTTGACTCGGACTGCGCCGTCCCGCCCATCGTCCTTGAGCGGAGGAACGCCGCCGTCCCGCTCAAGACTGTCGTCGACTCGGTCGTCAATGCTGCGGAGAAGGCGACGGGGACGGAGGACCTCGAGCCGACGGGCGAGGAGGCTGACGCAGACGCGGCAAAGGCTGAGCAGGAGGCGGAGGACGTCAAGGACGAGGAGGAGCAGGAGGAGCTGTACGCCGAGCGTGGCTGGTGGGTGCACCGCACGTCGCGGGAGCCGCTCGGCGGGTCCGACGGGCGGATCGAGTTCACGCTGGTCGAGTGTGTCTTCCTCACTCCCTCACCTCACTGCTCGCAATGCTAACCCGCGCACGCACACAGCCTGACGACAACCAACTCCCTCCTCTCCTGCACGGGCTCGCTCCTCGCGGACCCGTTCGCCCCCGCCGCGCTCGCAGCCCTCAGCGCGCACCGCCCCGCGCCGAACGCTGCCGCCTCACTCGTCAAGAGCGCGACACTGAGTAAGAAGAAGCGCGCGCGCGACAGCGACACTGACACGGGCTCTTCGTCCTCCGAGTCGGACTCCGAGGCGGAGGACGAGAGCGAGTCGGACCTCGACAACGACGACGACGACGGCGTTGGGACGGGAATCCCTCGCCACGGCGGCAAGGGCGCGGCGGGCGGTGTGCCCCAGGTGCGCGCGGCGAGCGCGGACGCTGCGAGCGAGAGCAGCAGGAGCCCGAGCCCGCTGCCACCGCCGAAGGAGGTTGCCAAGCCGAAGAAGGAGAAGAAGGAGAAGGAGAGGGTCAAGGAGGAGAAGCCCGCGCGGAAGAGCAAGAAGGTCAAGGCGGAGCGCTAGACAGGCGGGCGACGTACGGTGGGGCTGTAGCGTTTCGTGTCAGCGTCGCAACGCTGGCGGTGATTGTCCGACGTGCTTTGTGCGCCGCCTCGGCGCTACCACTCCTAACCGCTCAGGCCGCGGTGAGGCTCAGCCCTCCTTCCTTCCTGCCTGCAAGCGGGCGACGCAGTCCATACCATAGCAGTCCCGACAACACAAGGAAGCCGAAGTAGGAGAGGTATCGAAATCTAGCCATCCCGGGGTATCGCCGTCTCCGAGCACGCACAACAGCAGGTACACCCCACCGCAATCAGCCCATCCGCCCCCTCTCCTTCCAGTCGTCCCTCCCCGCGCCCGTCGCCGTCTTGGCCAGACTCCCAAACGCGCTGCTCGCCAAGCTACCCAACAACCCGGCCGCCGCCGGCCCGGCAGGCGGGCTCTGCGGAATGGCAATCGCTTCCGCGCCGCAGCCGCCGCTCGAGGGCGAGTGCGAGTGCGAGGGCGAGCCGATCCGGAGTGAGAGCGACGACTCGCTCGTTGCGCTCGAGGTGACCATCAGGGGCGGGACGGGCGGTGGCGGGGACGACTCGCGGAGGCGCGAGGAGGATGCGCGCGCGCGGAGTTGCGCCGCGGACGGCCGGCGGGAGACGGTGCGTCCCTCGTGCGCGTCGTCAAGCACGCGCAAGGCGTCCAGCGCCCCACCTGCGCCTGCACCTGCGGCGGCTGGGGAGACGCTCAGCGCGGAGGAGGCGAGTGCCGAAACGTCTGCACGGCTCGGCTCGGCGGAGAGTGCAAGCCCGGCAGCGGTGACGACGCGGTGATGCGGGTTGGCGTGCGAGACGAACGTCGAGCGGATGGACGAGTCGCTCAGCCCGCGCGGGCGGAGCTGCCGCTCGAGGAGAGTGGGCGGGGGCTCGTGCCCGCCAGAGGAAGAGGAGGGGTCGGCGGCGTGAGGGAGCGAGTCGAGCACGGCGTTGGTCGTGCTCGACAGTGCGGGACGGTACGACTGCAGGAAGCGTCCGAAGGGAATGTACGACGCGGCGGACGACGCGGCAGATGCGAGGCGCCCTGCGGGTGCGGCCGACGGGTGCGCGCTCGCCTCGATGGGTGCTGCAGCGGGCGGGACGACGAGCCACGGCTCGGCCGCAGCTGCGTTCGTGGTAGTCGTCCGGCTTGACGCCCCAGCGAAGATGCTCGCCAGCTCGCGCTTGACGTTCCCCTGCTTCAGCTGAGAGGGCGGCTGCGCTCGCGCCAGGGGCGACCCTCCCTCAGCCTGACGGACCTGCCCGCTCCCAAACTCGACATTGACCGCAGCCGTTGCGGTGCTGACCGCACCGCTCGCGCCGCGCTTCGCCACAGGCGGACGCAGCTGCGCGCTGCTCGCCTTGTGCACAAGCGCGGGGTGCTCTGCCTCGGTGGTTGCGCCGCCAAACAGGCGCGATAGCGGCGCGAGGAGACCTCCCGTGCCCGTGCCCGTGCCCGCCGGCGCCGCGCGACGCGCCTCGAGCGCGTCAAACGCGTCGGGGACGTCGAGCTCGCGCAGCTGGGCCGCGAGGTGCGGGTCGAGCTGCACGCGGTTGAGGAGCATGCGGAGGCGGGACGCCTCGAAGAGGAGGTCGCGCACGAGTTTGACGAGCGAGACAAAGTCGCGGCGGGTGACGAGCGAGGCGTCGCTCCCGTTGGAAAGCGACGGAGAGGGGCAGCGCGCGTGCGCCGCCCGCTCAAGCTCGACGACGCGCCGGAAGTGCGTCCGGACCGACTCGATATCGTTGACCTGTCTCCTCGTCAGCGGTCCCCTCCTCGACTTACTCAACGACAGCGGGAGAAACGCACCAGGTCACGCAGGTTCGCTTGCGCAAGGTGCCGCACGTCCCCGGGCAGGTTCTGCTTCCTGAGCCGCTTCTCCTGCGTCGCGATGTCCGCGCCCTGCACCCTACCGAGGAGCCTCGCCACATGCTCGATCAGCTGCGCAAGCGCCGCAGTGCGCAGCTCCGCTCTCCTTGCCGGTGCCGAGGGAGTAGGCGCGTCCTCCGAGTGCACGGAAAGGGACGAGGAGGAGGATGGCGCAGGCCCCGCCCGCGGGGACGGACTCCGCGACCGTTCCGACGCGCCCGAGTGAGCAGGTGTCGTCGGGGAAGGCTCCCGCACCCGTGGCAGTGGACGCGGCGTCGCGGGCGGGGTCGTCTGGGTCGCTGCGTCGGCGCGGTCGGGGCTCAGTGACCTCCTCGGACGGGGCGAGGTGAAGCCCGCGCCGAGGCCGAGGCCGACGCCGGTGAGGCTCGGCGCCTGGCTCGACCGCCTGCGGTGCGCGCTCGGCCGCTGCCTCGTGAACGGCGACACTGGCCTCGCGGCGCCGTCACCGTCGGCGTCGTCCTCTGGCACGAGCGGGAAGACGCTCGGCCCGAGAGAGAGGGACAGCGGGCGGTGGTGCCGTCGCGGCCGGGCGGAGGAGTCGGCGTCCTCGCTCGCGACGCTGAATATCGACGCGGGGCGTGTCGAGGGAGAGTAGTCCACGCGAGGGGAGGTCGGGGCGGAGCCGGCAACCTGCGTGCGGGTGGGAGCGTCAGCACGCCTCGTGACAGAAGCGAGAGAAGGACGAGAGGCCGCACAGCCCGCACCTGCGGTGTAACATCCATACTCATCGCCCTCCTACTGTGCCCTCTGGAGCTCGGCCTCCTTCCCAGCCCGATCACACCCGTGCTAGCGCTCGTGACGGGCGGCGGGCGCGCGAGCACGCCGATGCGCTTGCTCGCTCCGGCGGCGGGCTCGTCGCTCCCGTGCGACGAGGCGCTGAGCGTGCGGCTGAGGTCCCCTGCCCGCGCAGGCTGCCACAGGGAGGAATTGCCCCACGAAGGGAGGGAGGCGTCGCCTGCGCCGGAGAGGTCGGGCGAGTCGATTGCGGGGGCGGAAAACGCGCTCGAGGCGAGCGAGTGCCGCCTCGGGCGGGGCGCGTCGTCCTGGCCGTCCAAAGCGCACTCATACTCTTCGGGGAGGACGTCCTGCACCGCAGCCATCGCTGAGCGGAGGTCGCTCTGCTCGTCGCGCGAGTCCTCGAGGAGACCCCTGAGCTCCATGCTCTCGCTACGGAGGAGCGTGTTCTCCTTCGCAAGGGTCTCGACCATCCGCAGGAGCTCCATCGCCTCGGGGTTCTCGCTCAGCCCCTCCGTCTGCGCCGCCGTCGTCGTCGAGAGCGGCTGCGGCGCGGCGTGCGCCCTCCCAGCGGCCGCGCGAGCCTTGTTCAGCGCGTCGAGGCTCCTCCGCGCGCTGAGCACCTTGTCCTGCCGCATCTCGTCGAGGTCGGCGTTAGCGCGCGCGAGGCGCTCCTCGAGCTCTCCGACGCGCGTGCCCATCTTCCTGCTCTTGGCGTCGGCAGCCTCGGCACGCCTGCGCTCCGCCGCGAGTTCCTGGCCGAGATCGTCGTGCGCGCGCTGGAGGTGCTTGAGTGCGGTGGAGGCCGCGACGGCCTTGCCCGCGTCGGCCGACAGGCGCGAGATGGTCTTGCGGTCGTCCTCGAGCGAGACGAGCAGCGCGCGGTTGCTCGCGTCGGCGCTGTCGAGGTTGGCCTGCGCCTCTTCGAGCCTCTGCGTGCGAGTACGTCCACAGTCAGTAGCCTGCGACAAGAGGAGAGAGAGAGAGAGCGGGCACACACCCGCTGCAGCCCCACCACCTCCTTCACGCTCGTCGCGAGCCTCTCGAGGAGCTTCTCGCGCGCGCGCTCGGCAGCGTCCAGCTTGTGCTGCAACGCCGTCTTCTCCCCGAGGAGGGTCTGCCCGATCTGCGCCGCGAGACGCAGGTCCGCCTCGAGCGCGGGAGGGGGTGGTGCGTCCCCACCGCCGCCGCCGCCGTCGCCGTCCACGGGCGAGAGGGACGAGAGGGAGGCGCAGCGGTCGAGGGAGCGGCGGTGCAGCGTGCGCACGAGCGCGGCATAGTCGTCGCTCGGCGGAGGCGAGGGCGGTGCGAGCGGCGCGGGCGACGGTGGAGGGGAGTGCGAGCTCGGCAGGCCGGGCGGCAGGGCCATCGCGCCTCTCGGTGAGTGTACGCCAAGCTCAGCGGCAGCTCTGGCGTGCGAGGCGCGAGGGAAGCGGCGTGTTTGGTGAGCGCAGAGGAAGGCGCCTCGACGCGACGCGGATCTTGGCCGCACCCACTTTCTTGCGAAGACACGCCTGGAAAAGATCTTTTCAAACGCGCAGTATGCGTACAAAACGGTATCAGACGCGAAGAGCAGGCGGCGAGCGAGGGACGGCCGAGGCGAGAGATGCGCGTGCTCGTCGCTAGCGCGCGCTTCACTCGCCTGAAACCGATGCGGAGTCGCGACTGAGCGCTCCCACCGACAAGATCTGATAGATGGTACAATACACGCCTCGCCCGGCGAACCGCCTACTGCTCCGGCACCGCGTCCTTGACATGCGCCGCCAACTGCTCGACCTCCCTTGCGCGCTTGAACGTCTCCCCAAACGCCGCGCCGTGGTCCCGGATCAGGTTGGCCTCGTGTGGCGTGTCGGCGTCGGGGAAGATGAGGAGGCGCTCGAGGCGTTTTGCCCGGAGGCGGTTCTTGGGGAGCATGCCCGAGACCGCTCGCCGGATGATCTGCGGCAGTCACGAGCGTCAGTGCTGCAATTCGCGCAGGAGAACCAGTACGGCAGATAACATTGGACGAAACAAAAAGCAGTATAAGCGCACCTCTTCGGGCTTGCGCTCGAGCATGGTCGCATAGGGGATCTCCTTGAGCCCGCCGGGGAACTGGGTGTGATGGCGGTACAGCTTCTGCTCGGCCTTGCGGCCAGTGACGACGATCTTGCGAGCGTTCTTGACGACGACGTAATCGCCGCAGTCGTCTGCAAGCACGCGCACATCGAGCGAGCAGCGAGTCGAGGAGGACAGGGTTGACGAGACGGTGTTCGGGCGGAGGTCAGCGCGAGCAGGAGAAGGGAGGCAAGAGGGTGGACGCACTGGCCTGGTCGTAAATGGGCTTGTGCTTGCCCATGAGGACGACAGCTATCCGGGTTGCGAGGCGTCCGAGGACCTGCCCCTCTGCGTCGACGCCGCGCCACGCGCGCGCATACGCGAGGGCGGTCTGCATGCGAGCGTAATGTGAGTCAGTTTGGACTCGGAGAGTAGCCGGCCTGAGGGGAGAGCGCGGTGAGGGCAACGGCGAGCTGATGGGAAAGTTGAGGAGACGGGGGGAGGGGCGGGGAAGGGAGCGGGTGCGCACGTTCCCCACGGTGGATGTCGGTGCGAGGCGGGGCATGCTGTGCAGTATCGGCCTCGGCTTGACCGGTAACAGGAGAGCAAGACGACGAGGGGCAGCTCGAGCGGACGTCGGACGCGGGTTCGCTCCTCCGACTGCCGCCAACCCGGAATGTCGTCCAGCCTCGACCGGCGAGTCTGTTCCAAGCAGTGCCACACCCGCAATACTGACTACCCCTACACAGCCAGATCGAGCAGCTCAAGAACTGGCGAGTTCCCTCTCTCGTTTCCCCCCCCCTCCCCCCGCGACTGTGCTGACCCTCTGCACCGACATGCCCGCAGCCAGCCCATCTCGGAGCAGCAGGTCAAGGAACTCTGCCTCAAGGCGCGCGAGATCCTCGTCGAGGAGGCCAACATCCAGTGGATCGACTCGCCCGTCACCGCACGCTTCACCCCCGCTCTCCCGCGGTCCGGAACCATCCACTGACGCGTACAGCCCACACAGATCTGCGGCGACATCCATGGCCAGTTCTGGGACCTCCTCGAGCTGTTCCGCGTAGGCGGACAGTGCCCCGACACCAACTATCTCTTCCTCGGTCCGCACCCGCTCCCTTCCGTGCTACTGCCTACGCTTCACCGAGCTCACTGTTCCATCCCGCCCCCTGCGCACAGGCGACTACGTCGACCGCGGGTTCTACTCGGTCGAGACGTTCCTCCTCCTCCTCGCGCTCAAGGTCCGCTACCCAGACCGCATGACCCTCATCCGCGGCAACCACGAGTCGCGCCAGATCACCCAGGTCTACGGCTTCTACGACGAGTGCATGAAAAAGTACGGCTCGGCGAGCGTGTGGAGGTACTGCTGCGAGGTGTTTGACTACATGAGCCTCGGCGCCGTCGTCGACGGCCGCGTCTTCTGCGTACACGGCGGACTGAGCCCGAACGTCAACAGCCTCGACCAGGTGCGGGCCCCTCCATCTCGTGGCATTCGTCGGCCGCGTGCGAGGCCGCCGGTCGATTCTACCGTGTGCCGAAGGCTGCCGTCTAACTATTCTTCCCTCACGCCCACTCGCAGATCCGGTTAATCGATCGAAAACAGGAGGTCCCGCACGATGGCGCCATGTGCGACCTGCTGTGGTCTGATCCGGACGGTGCGCTCCCCCTCTCTCCCTCAGAGGCCTTAGGCTGACGCCTTTGTCACGAGCAGACATCGAAGGCTGGGGCCTCTCCCCGCGCGGGGCAGGGTACCTCTTTGGCGCGGACGTCGTCAAGCAGTTTGTGCATGCCAACAACCTCGACCTCATTGCGCGCGCACACCAGCTCGTCATGGAGGGGCACAAGCTCATGTTTGATGACAAGATTGTGACCGTGTGGAGCGCGCCCAATTACTGCTATAGGTGCGCGGGCGCTTATCATCTCTGCTGGTCCTCCGCCGAGATTGACCCGCTTCTCCTCACTGCACATCCGCCTCAGGTGTGGCAACGTCGCGTCTATCCTCGAGCTCGACGAGAACCTCAACTCGAACTACCAGACGTTCGAGGCGGCAGCTCAAGTGCGTTTGCGGCAGATCGCTCGCTCACTGCGGGTGTTTGTGTTCTTGCCCGTGCAGCGGCGCTGACCTGCTCTCCGATGGTTCCCTTCTTGTGATGCACAGCAAGACGCGCGAGGGATACCGGCAAAGAGCACATCGCTGCAGTATTTCCTGTGATCGCTCTACACCTCTCAGCCCCGTCCGACTTCGGGCCTCGTTCTCCCGACCTCCCCTCCTCCCCCGACACTCGCCTCCTCCTTCACGGCAGCGCATGAGCCCATCTCGGTGCGGGCGCTGCCCCCTCCGCTCGCTGTACATCCCTCGTGCCTCTCATCCAGTTGGAAGACCCCACTCGCCCTCTCTCTCGCTCTCTCGCAGCTGCCACCTCCCGTTGTACGCCCCGCTTGTCCGCCGTGTTGCCCGCAGTTGTTGCCCTGCTGTAACATCAATACCCTTACGCACTCGCTCTCTTCCGGCGCGTGCTGTCCTGCCCTCTCCGGTGAACGAGAGCGAGAGGCGAGTTGAGGGAAGCAGAGGCGCGTCTTTCGCGGCGATGGAGCGTGCGAGGCTGCTTGTGAACGCCTCAGCAACCCAGCGAGCGCTTGCACTGCTCCGCTCCTGCGCGTTGCCCGACCCGCTCCTCATCGCCCCATCCTGCTCCTGCCCTTCCCCACGCGCGCCCGCTCCGCCCCCAGCCAATGGACGCGCAGCCAAGCGTGCCGCGCGCGCACCCGCTGAGGCCGTACTCGGTCTCGCCCTCGCTCGACGACTGGGCGCCGTCTGCGCCATCTGCTGGCGTCCCCCCCGCCTCGGGCTCGCTGCCCTCCTCCTCCTCGTTCGCCGCCGCCTCGAGCAGCAGCAGCAGCGCAGGGGCAGGCGCGCGCGCCGTCCCGCCCTCGCTGCGCATCCCCCCACCCACCGACCGGTACTCGACGGGCGCACCGGGCGGCAGCCGCGCGGACAGCACGACCGGCGGCGTCGCCGCTCAGGCGGGCGCGATGCTCCGCGCGTTCGTCACCTCGTCCCTGCTGAGCTTCACGGGCGTCGCGATGGTCCAGCCGTTCGAGGTCGGCAAGACGCTCGCGCAGGTCCAGTGGGTCCCGAGGGAGGGCGCAGAGCTGGGCTGGGGCGCGGACGAGGGCGCCGAGGCGGAGGAGGCGGTCGACGTGCGTCGTTGTTCGTTCCCCTCTATTCGAAAGAGCTACAAAGATGCTCATGAGACGAGGTGCGCCCGCCCGCAGATCGAGGACGAAGGCGACGCGGAAGCCTACTTCGAGGACCTGCGCGCCGCGTCCGCGCCGTCGTTCGCCCCGCCGCCAGGGAGCGCGCTCCCGCCGCGCCCGACGAGTCCGGGCGGGTACCTCACGCGCGGGGGCGTCGACGAGCTCGGGACCAGGCCAGAGTGGATCATGCCCATCGTCGTGCAGGGCGGCGTGTGGGACATGATCAAGGCCGTCGGGCGATGGAAGGGCGAGGGGTGGGCGAGCTTGTGGAAGGGTGCGTGCTTGGCCTCGCTCATGTTGGGAGAACTGGACCGCCCACTAACGCTCGCGCGCTTCCAGGCCAGCTCACGACCTGCGTCCTCGACGGCTTGACGACCACGATTCAGCCGTTCTTCCTCTCGGCACTCTCGGTCGCCTTCCTCCCGACGTCGTCCTTCAGCGCCCTGCCGCTCATTTACGCGCCCAAGCCCGGCCCGCTCCTCGTCCTGACGACGCTCTCGCACACCCTGACGACCCTCCTCCTCTCGCCGCTCGACCTCGTCCGGACGCGCCTCATCGTGCAGAGTGCGCAACCGCAGCACCGCAAGTATAAGGGCCCGCTGCACGCCCTGCGCACCATCGCCGAAGAGGAGGGCGGCCTCTGGACGACCTACTTTCACCCGAACCTGTTCTTCCCCGCCCTGCTCGAGGGCCTCGTCCGCCCGCTCCTGCACCTCTCCACCCCCCTCATCATCTCGCGCTACCTGCACGTCGAGCCGTCCGCCTCCCCGCTCACCTTCGGCCTCGCCGAGCTCGTCCTCGGCACCGCCGGCCTGCTCCTCACTCTCCCGCTCGAGACCGTCCGCAAGCGCCTGCAGCTGCAGTCGCGTGCGGCGTTCGTCCGCGCAGGCCGCGCTGGCGGCGTCGGCCGCGCGTGGCGCACCTGCGTGGAGACGCGCCCGCAGCCGTACGCCGGCGTCGTCGAGGCCGTGTACCGCATCCTCACCGAGGAGACGGGCAAGATCCCCCGTCGGAGGCGCAGGCGCCGCTCGTCGGCTGCGCCGGGGACCCCCGGACCGGCAGTCGGCGAGGAGAAGGAGGACCTCGCGACAGCGGGGCTCGGCGCGAGCGGCGGGCTCAGGCAGTTGTACCGCGGGTTCGGAATGGGCTTCGGCGCTAACGTCGTCGTCTTCCTGCTGGGACTCGTCGCAGGCGGCGAGGAGGCGTCTGGATGGGCGGAGATGTGAGGCGGTGGGATGGGTCGTTCGTGTTTCATCTTGTTTTGTCTCCTTGTTCTGTCAATCCCATCCCGCAGTTCCGCTTTTTTTTCTCGCTCTGCTGGATGCTGTGCTCGTCTGGCTCAGGCTCTGCGTTGCTCTCTTCATCGGCCCAGTCCCGCAGACTTGAGAAGGTCGTCCCACATTTGCTGATCTCCCCGCAGCCGTCCTCCGCAGTTCTCCAAGTGCTTCCACCGCTCCTCTCCGTCTGCCAGCAACACCAACGACGAGCCATACCGCGTCCAGCGAGCCGGTACGTTCTTGCGCCCTTCGGATTTGCGCACACTGACTTGTGCACGCTCCGGCAGATCCGCCCGCTCTTCTCCCCGCCCTTCGCCGCTGCGATGCTCCTCCTCCTTCCGCTCCTCTGTGCGCTCTGGTTCGGCACGGGTACGGCCGTTGCAGCGGGTGCAGGTGAGCTGGTCCCTCTAGCTCGAAGACGGGGTGTGCGGAACGGCGTTGACCTCGCCTTCTGGTGACCCTCCTGCGCGCAGGTCTCGACCCCTCCGTCGCCGCCTCATCGACCATCAACGACGTGCAAGAGCAGGAGGGTGCGTCTGCTCTTCTTGCCTCTTCGAGGGACCGGACGGAGGTCGAAGCAGGGACCCCCGAACCCGCGCGCAGAGATCTCGCAGAAGGAGGTGTGCTTTCTCGAGCTGTACGAGGCGAGCGAGGTGGACTCCCTCTCGTACACGAGGGAGACGCTCATCAAGGATGGTGCGCCCTGCCGCTGCTTCCCTTCTCGCGCTGCTCGCGCTCATCTGGCGCGCTCCCGCTCAGCCGCAGAGTTCTCCCGCTCGGTTTACCTCACGGACGGGTACAAGAAGGATGAGAACGCGGAAGAGTACTACTACAAGGTGCGTCGAGCTCCTTCCCTCGCGAAGACCGCCTTCACGGGGAGGAGCGCTTCCACTTCGTCCGTGAGTGGGAGCTGACGAACGGGACCACGTCCGCAGTCCTTCTGTTACAAGGCCTTACATTACTCGTCGCACAAGGAGAAGAGTGCGTACTTTGCCCTGTCCCTCTTTCCCTTTTACGCACGGAAGCGCTCATCGCGCCCCGCCCACGTGTGCGCAGCCTTCGGCGACTCGAACGCGGCGTCGATCGTCGACGGCGGGATCGGGCGCGCGATGAAGAACACGAACGTCGTCAGCGACGGGATTGACGCGAATGACGGGACGCTCAAGAAGCTGACGGAGGACGAGAGCGCGAACAAAGGCGGGCTGGGGAAGAACTACTAGGGGTGATTCGCTGCCTCCCCTTTCTGTCGTCAAAAGGCGCCGTCTCAGTGCCTCCGCCCTCCGTTGTGCCGCTGTAGCCGACCCTGTCCACGCCGCTTTCCCCCTTCCTCCCCCTCCTCTTCGCGTTCAGGTTTCGTAGCACTCGCATCGCTTGCTTGCATCTTTCGTCGTACCTTGCGTTTCCTTCGCGACCTTGCTTTGTCTGACTGCGGCACGTCGCTCCTCAGGGCGCGAAGGGCTGCGGCGCAAGGCAGAGTGCGCGAGAAGCGGCGTACCCTGCCTTCTACTGCTGGCTTCTCAACCGTTGTCCGCATTCCTGCCTCACAGCACGCACACGCGCAGAAACCGGTGAAGTCCTGCACGGCTTACTACGTTCTCGGCAGTCGGGAAGGAAGCGATTGACGTGCTGACCGGTGAGCCGAGTACGATGAGCACTCTGCGTTCAGCAGGGCGAGGACAAGAGGAGATGCGATGCGTAAAAGTACACGATACGACAGTGAAAGAGTGACTACATCTGCACTAGGCGTCCAACCTTACACCTTCTCGAGGACCTTCTCCTCGTCGATTTCATCCAAGGAGCCGACCTCCCCGGGCGTCTGGAACGACACCGTGTGCGTGGGTGGCATCCGGTCGCGCACGCCCAGTCCGCTGAGCTTGCGGGTTGCGCCCAAGGGCGGCGAGTCGTCGACGTCCTCCTCGACGCGCACCTCCTCGACGACGTGCACGCCGATCGCGCCTGCGCCGCTCGCCGTGCCGAACGCTACACCGTGCGACCCGGGGTAGTAGGACCCGCTGCGAGCGGTGCGCACACCCTTCGCCGAAAGCTCCATGCCGTGCTTGTCGACCGAGCCGGCCGTCGTCGTGCGTTCGTCGCGCGAGTGCCGCGCGGTCGTGACGAGGTAGACGATTACCGAGTTGAAGGCGACGTCAAGCCCGCAGGAGCCGAGGCAGACGAAAGAGAGCTGGTGTCCATGCAGGAGGCTGAGGATGAGGATGTTGACGCTGCGAGGGTGGAGAGAAGTCAGTCTTGCACGGAGAAGCTGGGAGAGAGGGCGGATGGCGCACAAGGAGGTAACGAGCGCCGCAATGGCCGCGATGGAGGAAACCTTGGCTAGCCGGCGTGCCTTCTCGTTCTTGCTCCGCCAGACCGGCAATACAAACCCAACCGTGAGGTAGATGTTGGTGATGGCATCGACGGCGAGCATTGGTACAGTCGCGTAGAGGCGGAGGCCAATCACGCAGGCGCCG
Organism: Rhodotorula sp. PL61-2; assembly: GCA_028828645.1. NCBI lineage: Eukaryota > Fungi > Basidiomycota > Microbotryomycetes > Sporidiobolales > Sporidiobolaceae > Rhodotorula > Rhodotorula sp. PL61-2. The sequence goes on along the minus strand of JAPZQE010000045.1, from coordinate 35,852 downwards.
TCGTGCTGGCGGATCAGGCTGATGCGGCCGGCCTGCGGGATGGGAGCAGCTGGTCAGCCTCGTCCGAAGGAGAAGCAAGAATGATGAGGACCCACAATCATGGCGGCGGCAACGCCCAGCCAGGCGACAAAGAGGATGATTCCGCCACGGTACCACCACGACTGGACTGTGAGGAGGGGCGAGGTTAGCGAGGCATAAGAGACGAAGCGACCCAGAAACGCACAACGGCCAACACGCCCTGTCGTGGTGTGCGAGTGCACGCGCTGAAGCTTCTCAAGCAGGAGATAGTAGAGAACACCCTTGGACGACGCGTAAAGGAGGATGCAAAGCCTGCGAACGGAAGATCAGCGGAGTCCGGTGCGAAGACCGGGAGCGGGGCTAACGCACCAGATGCCGCCGTTGCACGCCGCTTCAGAGTAGGACGAGCCGACGCCGAGAACGATTACCGCAGAGATGAAGACAAAAGCGAGCCTAAGGATGGAGAGGGGTCGTCAGCATGGTGCGGAGGAGACGAATGTGAAGGGGGGGAGAACGCACGAAGCGGCGAGGAGGACGATTACCAGAATCTGGATCAACGGCAACCGCCGCAAGTACGACCACGAACCCCATCGACGGGTCAGAAGGACAGAAAGCACCGCGACGACGAGCAGGTATACTGCAAGGAGATGTCCGAGGTCAGCTCGTCCCCGTCTTCCCTCCGAGATGAACGACGTACAGGTCGTTACAATAGGCCTGAGGTACTCCTGCCCCTCGGGCCACACGGAGGACGCATGCTCGACAGGCTCCATGTTGAGAGAGGCGGATGGCGACGGCAGGGAGGCGTCGGAGGACTGGGTCGCAGGGCTCGGAGGGCGGTCGCTGGAGCACTCGAGCGCGAGCCGGGTCCCGCGCAGTCAAGGTGCAGAGAGAAGGGGAAGGCTGTATGCAGCGTGCTTGGACAGTGAAGCAGCGTCGAACAGCGAAGGTTCGGCAGCAAGCAGGGTCCTCGTCAACGAGCGCGCGATGGGCTAAGGGGAGGGAGCGGGCTCGGACGTCCTGCCCTGTCCGGAGCGACGATGCCTGTCCAGAGGCGGCGAGCTGAGCGGGCGTGGAACGGACCAGACTCCGGCACTTGTCCTTGATTCCCTTCCTGTTTGGGAAGGTCAACTTGATGGGTCGGAATGCCTGCCGCATGAGGAGCGCGATCGCTCGTGTGGGACCAATGCCATGCGCCGTTCAGAGACAGCGATCGCCCTGCGTGTCCCGGGGACGCAAACGAGCGACGCTCGCGCCCGCTTCGCGATCTCATCCTGCTCACATCGCCTTTGTGAGCTGCAGGTCGGATTTTGCGCTTCATCAAGCTCGTCAAAGGGCTCAGATGAGGCGCGGGCCGAGCCGCAGCTGTTCTAGCCCGCCTCGCTATGCGCGGGATGGCCGGACGGAGGACGAGCGGGACTGAGCGTTGGGAGGTGTGCGTCCGCGTGCGTTGCATGAGCGTTTGTCCGCAGCACGATCAGCGTTTTGGGACGGCGTACAAGCCGCGCTGCTACCGACAGAGGATTTGGAGGGGAAGGACGTCTGGAAGAGTCGGTTCGGGGCCTCGACGCCGACGAGCGCTTCCGCTCATTTCGGTAGAGCCTGCCTTACGTCCCGGTGCTCTGAGTGTGCAGAGCTTGGCACTGCCCTCTGTCGTCGTCTTAAGTGGCGCACGTCTGGCCCCGCACTTCGCGACGAAGCATGTGAAGACGGAAGAACGATGAGGGCGAGAGTTGCAGGCAATACCGCTCGAGCAAATACGAATGGGCTCGAAGGTGGTGGGTGTGAAGGGGCTAGCGATGGTGCGAGTCCAAGAGCGGAGGGCGGAAAGACGAAGGAAGGGCGGGAAGGGGGAGGGGGGTCACTGCGAGGAAAAGACAACGACACAGCTGGACAGGGTGGGGAAAACAAGCGCGACATACGATAGAGACGAGCGGGTAAACCAGACACGGAAGGACAGCATGCAGGTACAGGTAGGGTGTGCTCACACGACCGCACTGGCGAGGTAGTCGCAGTTGGCCTCATACTCGCGCGGCGAATGGTCGCTGAGCACTGTAAGCGAAAGCGGGCGTGAGCGCAGGCCTCGAACAACTCGGAGGAGGTAAGTACTCGAACGGCTGAAAATGGGTTCGGAGAACCGGCGCTCGACATCGTGAACGGCGCGGAGGAGGACCCTGCGCCCCTCGCGGCGCGAATACTGGCCCGACGCGGACGACTCGCTCGAGATAAAGACCGTGTAACTCTCGACGACGTAAACGGAGCCTGTAGGCGAAGCAGCAGCGTCAGCACGGAGGTCGAGGAGGTGCGGGAGTTTGGAGAAAAGACGCACCCGGCGGGTAGAGCTTCTCGTTGTCGCTACTCGCGCGGATGGTCGTGCGGAGGCTCCAGAGCCAGTTGCTGAGCTCGAGGTCGTCCGCAACGAGGTCAATGCCGAGGAAGCTCGGGTCCTGGTACGACGGCTCGAGCGCCTTGTTCGAACCCCGGCCGGCGGAGATCTCGTCGCTCGAAAGCGGGACAAGGCGCGACTCCTCGGCGGGGTCAGTCAACGACTCGGGACCGTAGGCGTCCTCGGTGTCGCTCGCGGCGGGGGCGGATGAAGAGGAGAAAGGCGAGGCGAAGGACGGACTGCTGGAAGGCGGACCCGCCGCCGTCGCAGCCTTCCTCGCCGCGCGACGCGCCATGAAGCGTCGCTGACAGAGCCCGATCACGCGGCCGACAATTTCCTCGCAGACGCCCTGCTCGGCGTAGAAGCCCATCGCCATCGCCTTGAAGTCGCGGAGGACGCCGAGCGAGAGCGTCGGAACAATGTCGTAGTTGTGGATGGTCGAAACAACAAGGCCGCAGCAGTAGGCACCGAGGTCGGGCGATGCGACGCAGGGGACACCGTACGTATAGCACGAGATGGGGCGACCGGGAGGGAGGCCGGATGAGAGACTCGTCACGAAGGGCGTCGAGAGTGGCGGGTGAGCGATGCCACGCCCGCCCTGCTGCTCGATTGCCCTGACGTGGTGCTCAAAGGCGGCAGCGGGGCTGGACCAGAGAATGGAGAGGAGGGAAGCGACGCCGCCGCCGAGGCTGCCGGCGCGATGGCGACGTGAGCGAGTCTGTGCTTCCGAGTAGCCACGACGAGCACGCACCTGTGTCCGCAAATGACGAGCCCGTAGTCGGGAAACTGCTTGAGAGCGTCGCGGATCACGTCGTGCACGGTGCCGCGCTGGAGGACCGTCGCCGAGCAGAACATGCCGCTGTGGACAAAGTACGAGCCGGATGGGTCGGCGTCGGGGACCGGGATCGGTTCGTACGAGCAGGTGAGATCGGTGAGGATGTCGGAGAGGCCGAGCGAGCCGCGGCAGGCGAGGACGATGGCCTTGATCGAGTGGTCGACGGCGACTGCGAACGGACGCAGCCGTCAGCGTCGCTCTTCCGAAGAAAAGGGGTAACGCGCCGTAGTTCACGATCGGCGACATCTTCTCGCTCTCGAAGGCCGGGGTCGGGTCCGTGAAGGACGACAGGAGGATGTCCTCAACGTGAATGCCGACATGGTGCGCGAAGGCGTGGTTGTTCGCGTCTGCCGAAGCGGAGTCAATACCGGGGAGCTGACGCGGAGTGGAAGAGAGGGACGAACGGATTTCGGTGTTAGGGAACTTGAACTGCGGGTCGCAGAGGGTCAGCGCGACCTTGAGGCAGAAGACGCGAAGACGACGCACCTCATGCTTGGCGATCCCGAGGATGCGGAGGAAGCTCTGGCCGTACGCTGCGCTCGAGTACCTCGCAAAGTGCTGCAAGTTGCTCACGAGGTGCGCATGCGGGAAGTTGCCGCTCTTCGGCTCGGGCTCGTCCGTCGGCGACGACGCCGTGTGGCACGTCGTCGTCATCGTCGAGCGGAGCGTCTGCACCGACGTGGTGTGCCGGAGGTTGCGCCTCGCACTGGTCGGCGAGGTGGGCGGGGGAGGGAGGGACGAGCCGGTCTGAACGCCCGTCGAGCGGAGGTTCGCCTGCGAGGCATGCGGCGCGCCGCCCGGGATGGAGGCCGCATCGACGCCGCGCGGATCGAAGTAGTCGCTCTCCTGGCCGTCCGCTGTCTCAACGTCACTTGACACGGCCGACGCGTCGGAGTTGGGCGGGGTGGTCGTCCCACGCTCGTTGCGCCAGCCGCGACTCAGCGCGCGGAAGACGTTCCTTGTGCGGCTCTTCGGCGGCGTCGAGGGCGAGGGAGAGGGCGGCGGGATATACTCGGCCTTGTCGGGGCGCATTGTGGACGAGAAGGACCCGTTGCGCGACGTGCTGCGCTGCCAGCGCCTCTTCTTGTGGCTGCCTGGCGCGGGGGACCCCGACGCCGAGCGGTTGTGTGAGTGCGAGCGGACGTGGGAGTTCGAGACGACCCGGCGGATCGTGCGACGACGCTGCGTGAACTTCTTGGTCATGGTCGAGAGGACGACCTGCCGGAGCGAGCGTGAGCTACGTCTCACACTCCAGGATGACCGAGATGGGCATACCTGCAAGCGCTGCCTGCTCTCCTCTGGGTACTCGATCGTCTCCTGCCTCGACAGGCCCGCAAGGTTCGCCCACCTGGACGGGGCCGACTTGGCGTCCCCGTTCGGCGCGGAGGGGATGTTGCGCGCACCCTCGTCGCTGTCGAGCATGTCCGGGTCGCTCGCGCTCTCAGGCCGCGAAACCGTCGGGCTAAGCAGACTCCCGACCTCGACCCAGTCGCCGCCCTCCGAATCGGCCGTCGCTTTCGCCCTTCGCCCGGACGCCGTCACGTCGCTGTCATACCCCATGTCCTCGTCGCCATCCTCGTCATCCGAGTGCGTCGCCGACTCGCTCGACTCGAGCGCGAGCAGCGCACCAGGCATGCGCGGGCGCGGGCGCGTCTCGCGGCGGACGACGCACGGGCCGGGGCGGCCCCCTGCAAGCTCCTCGACCGTGCGTACGGTCGTCGTCGTCGTGGTCGTCGTCTCCTCAATCTCAACCTCGTAGCTGTACTGCCCCGCGCCGCCGCCGTTCCGGATGAGATGCGTCCCGCGCCTGCGCGAGCTGCCTCGCGGGCCCGTCACCGACCCACGCACGGTCGACGCCCCTGAGGAGGTGGACGGAGCGCGGGCCTCACGAGCGACGTACTGCGCCTCGATCTTGCGCAGCGCGGCCTGTACCTCAGGCGGGATCTCCTCGACGCCCTGATCAACAGCGCGGGACATGCTCTCGTCGCCATTCGGGCCGTCGACCTCGCCTTCGGATGAGCTGTCGACTTCGTCGGTTGTGATGTACGAGCCCTCGGCGTCGCCGTCGTACCCGCGGTCGCGGCTCGGCTTGTGCCGCAAGGTGGGGACGGCGCGCCCGCCGCACAGGCTCTGCAGCTCGTCGACGATCTCCTCCTCGCTGCGCGTGTCGAGCAGGCTACGCGCTTCCATGCTCATCGAAGGCTCGGAGGGCACCTCGGGCATGCTCGCGAGCGGACCGAGCGCCGATCCGCCCATGTCGAAGATGGCGCTCGCACGGCGCGAATGCGCCGCCGTCCCTGGCTGCGAAGCGAACGCCTTCGCTGCGCGCGCCTCGAGCACGCCCCGCACGTCGGTGAAGATCTCGCCGCCGCCGGGAGTCGAGCGCGCGGACGACTCGCGCGTGCGCGCTGAGAGGGTCGAATACGAGGTCTGGCGCTGCAGGCGCGGGACGCGCGGGGGTGCGGGCGGGCCGGCGTACTTGCCCGGGTACTCGAGTGTCACCTCGGAAGAGCTCTGCGTGTGTATCGGCACGGATGAGGGAGAGGACGAGGTGGCCGGCGTCGAGGAGAAGGACGTCTGCCCCTCGACGACGACGGTGCAGTCGTAGACAACGCGCATTTTGAGCTCGCGGAGCGTGCGCCGATGCGTTGCAGTCTGGAGGCATGCGAATGCCGTGAGCGCCTTTGTGAGCGCGGTGATGTTGCTGATCGTGCCGGCCTTGCGCTGCTGCTCGTCGGTCTCCTCCTCCTGGTCGGCGAGGAGCCCGACGGGACGGAAGCGCGGGTCCTCACGCGTGAGCTCGTTGCGCACGAGCGTGATGATCGAGCTAAGCGCTCGCGACGACTCGTTTGAGCCGAGAATCGAATCGAGCATACGGACCGACTCCTCGGCGGCCGAGAAGCCGGTGTTGAGCGTGTTGAGCGTGAGGTAGAACCCCGACATGGTGAAGAGCTCTGCGAGGGTGAAGGTGTGGTGGATCTGCGAGGGAGATCAGCGCAAGTCCGGACGCGACGAGGCAAGGAATGCTTCGCCGCACGAGGTAGATGCCGAGGTTCGTGTACTTGTCGAGCACCTGGAGGAACGCGTCCCTGCGCAGCCACAGAGAGTCAGTAGCCTGAAGATGGAGAAGTGCTCAGGAGAGACGCACCCGCTCTTCTCGCCGTCCTTGTCCCGCCCGCTCCAGTCGAGCCCCTCCTTGACGTAGTGCAGCGCGCGTGCGCTGCCGACCGCGGCGATGAGTGCCCTCCTCGTCAGTCCCAGCCCCGTGACGGTGCCGCACTGCAGTCCCTCAACGATGGCCTCGATGAAGAGCGCGCTCGCGCGGAGCGAGACGCGGGCGCAGAGCGAGAGGGCGGTGACGAGCTGTGCGAGGTGGGACGGGAGGAGGGTCGGGCTCGAGCTGATGCGCGAGCGGACGAGGCTCTGCGGGAGCTGCGCCTGGACCGCGGAGTGGATCGCGCTCAGCGGGAGCGACGACGCGACCGACGCGGCGGACGAGGCGCTGGGGGCGGGGAGCCGCATGCTCGCGGTTGCGAGGGCCGCTGCATCCGGCATGTATGCACCGCCGTGCGTGTCCTGGTCCTCGCCACGAAGAAGGTGCGGTGCGCGAGGGAGCGCGAGGGCGAGGGCGAGAGCGACCTCCTGTTCCGCGCGAAGATCCGGGGCACGAGACCAGACGGCGGAGGTACGTGCACACGCGCCTTGCCCGTGAAAGCGGTGCCTCTGGTGCTCCTGAGCGTACCAACAGGCCAGCGCACACGCAGCACGAAGCAGGACAACCCAGGAAAGCGAGCGCGAGTCGATGAACTCGACCCCGCACCCTGCCGCTCGCGCTCTCGCGGAGTCTCCAGCTCTGGGGAAAGCTTATCCCCCATGCCTCGCACGATCTCGCTCTCTCGCTCTCGCGCTGCACAGAGGGCATTCCCAGTCGCCCAACCTACGTCACAGCTCGCGGCAGTACGTCCGTCCTCGCGCGACCTGCGATGCGCACAGGTACGGCTCGAGCGCCGTCGACAGCAGCGCGGCGAGCATGATCCCCGTAGTGTCTGCAAAACCCACCGCAGCGATGCACTAACAGTGCCGGAGACGTATGAAATGAGCCGGTCAGTCCTCCATCATGCATGGGCGACCAAAGTGCCCAGACGAGTGAGAGAAGGGGGCAACGCACAAACTCCCTCTCCTGCTCCACCCGCTTGTGATCCTTCCCGAGCGTCCCCTCGTCGTCCTCCTCCTCGTCATCCATCTCGGTAGCCAACCTATGAAACGCATTCACATACGCCGCGCCGCCGCAGAGCCCCTCTGCGCAGACCAAGCCCGCGACGAGCGACGTCGCGCCGTGCTCGCCCGCAAGGCCGACGAGGTATCCCGTCTGCGCCTCGAGGAAGGTCAAGCCGAGGATGATGAGTTGCAGGAGAGTCGGGAGCGGGAGGAGCGGAAGGGGGAGCGGCGGGAGGCGCAAGATCGAAAGGGACGAGCGCGAGACAAAGACGAAGGTTTGGTACAGGAGCGCCCAGAGCCTGCGTAGGAGTCACCATCAGCTCTTGTAGCGAGCAGCACGAAGGCTTGTAAGGAGCGCACGGGTAGTAGTCCCGCAGGGACTTGATCATGAGCGCGAGAACGGGCGCGCTCTCCCGCGTCGGGACCTCGTACAGCAGCGTCGGCGCGACGCCCGAGTTAATCGTGTACTCTAGGTGTCAATTCGTCATCAACATTGACCTCGCAACTGGGGGACTGCACATTGGCGGTGCGCGGCGGGACGAGAGCGGGGAAGAAGGCGGCGCACCGGCGAGGTACACGAAAAACAGCGGCAGCATGTATTTCCTCACGAGCGGCCTAGCCAGCTCGATCTTCTCCCACGTAGTCAGGTGCGGGAGCTGCTCGTCCGCACGCTCGAGGAGCACCTCGTCGGGGAGGTCGTCCCACTCGTCGTCGCCCTCGTCAGCGGTCTCGCCGGCACGGAGGGGCGAGTATGCTGTGGTGGCGGAGGAGGAGGTATGCGCGAATGGCGACGTCGGTAGCAAGGCATGGACGGGCGGGAGCAGGAGGAAGAAGGTAGCTGCCATCGCAAGGGGGAGGACCTGCTCTCAGTGTCAGCATGGTCTTCCTCCCTGCCTCCTCGAGGAGAAGTCGCGACGCACAGAGCATACCCCGAGCCCGCCTCTCACCCCGAGCCCCCTCACCACCCACCACAGCCCCGCGCCTCCTACGCCCGCGGCGCCCGTCCCGCTCGCGAACCACCCGACCGCGACGCCGCCAAGATCCTCTCCCTCCGCTTTTGCGGGGGAGAGCGACCCGTACACGGTCGCGAGCTGGAGGAAGGTCATCTCCCCGAGACCGGAGGAGAAGCTTGCTAGGGCGATGCCGGCGAGGCGAGGGGCGAGGGTCGCGGAGGTGGCGACAATCTGCGCCTGTGTCAACAGCATCTTCCTCGACAAACCGGGGACGGGGAGAACGCACTAGGATCCCCACGAAGCTCAGCGCAGTGCAGGACGCGGCTCGCCGCGCGTACCGCGTCGGGCCGGGGACGAAGTACGGCCAGCCGAGCTTGACGAGGAGGGCGGGGGCAATGTTGACAAACAGGATGAGGCCCTATGGGGGCGGGGTCGTCAACTCAGACTTGGCGGACGTAGACGAAGAGGGGGAGGCGAAGCGGATCAAGGAGGGGAAGTGGGGGAGGAGGATGAGGATGAAGCGCACCTTCGGCGTAGACGCCTTGTCCACCAGATCCAGCGCTGCGCTCAAAATCACGACATATATCTGCGTTAAGCGCGCGTACCCAGCCGAGCGGAGGGTCAGCCAACGTTCGTCTCGTCGCCGACACCCATTGTGCGGCTCGCCGATGTGCGGGAGGACACAAAGTGGACATCCGGAAAACATAGGCCGCACTATGTTGTTCAGAGTCCCGAAGAGGAAGAACGCGAGCGCGAACGCTCGTCGGGCCCGCGCGGGCGATGAAGCTGGAGAGAGGCGCATGGGCGGGTAGGCGTCGCGCATGCAGCCCTGCGCGATGCTGTGTTGCACAAGACTGCTATCCGCCAACGAGAGGGGCGGCTCTGGGCTGACAGCGGGAACGACGTAGCAGTTCCGGCGCAAGAGGGACGGAGCGAGAGGTGGGGGAACTTTCAAGCATGAAGGCTCCGGTCGAGAGATGCATCGGCGAGCTGGTACGACAGAATTGAGCCGCGAGGAGCGGCACTTCCATTGCGATCGTGGAGAGCGCCGACCGCTTCCTCTCGCTCTCTCCTCGTCCTCCCTTCAACGCACAGCGAATCAACATCCCTTCTATTCCACCATTGATCACGCTCATAGCCTGAGCTGATACCTCAGCGCCTTCTCCTCATCGTTCCAGTTGACGAACTGCCCGCTGAGCTCCCTCGGCGCTTCGAGCGCCAAGCCAGCGAGCACGCCGCCCGGCTCATGCGGCGGGAGAAGCTCGCCGCGCGCGTGCAGGCCCGTAAAGCGCGCGTGGTCAGAAGGGGACATGTGCGCGGCGCCTTCGCGCGTACGGCGTCAGCACCGCTCGACAAAGGCGCAAGGGGGAGGAGGGGAGGGGGGACGGACCGAGTTCGCGGATCTTTTGCTGCATGACCGTGTCGGGCGTGCCGGGGCGGACAGCAACAGTGACGATGTCAGGCTCTTCAGATCCAAGGGTGCGACCGAGGGAGTTCATTGCTGCCTTGGACGCGCTGCGAGAGGAGCGGGAGAGGGATGAGCGGTCCGCTTAACCAAAACATGCGCCGTTCCGCGAGGGCTGGAAAGGCGCTCGCAGAACAGAGAGACAGTGGCCACTCACTTGTACGCTGCCCATCCTGTGGTTCCGCCCGTTGCAGCACCCGAGCTGACGAGGATCACCCTGCCGGCGGGCTCGCCCTCCTTCGAGCCCTCCTTTCCCTCGCGCGAGCGGAGGTGCGGGATCGCATGCGCAAGAATGGCGACGAGCGCGAAAAAGTTGACGTCGAAGAGGGACTTGAGCTCGGCGAGCTTTGGACCGGAGAGAGACGAGACGGCGCCGAGGGGGTGGAGGGTGCCGGCGTTGACTGCGGGTGCGATTCCGGGTCAGCGTGCGGCGGAAGGCGGACAAAGCAAGGGTACGCACGGATGAGGGCGTCTAGCCGGCCGAAGGACTGGAGTGCGACATCGACTGCGGCCTGCTCGCGTCGAGGGACAGGAGGAGAGGGTCAGCTAGACTTGACGGGCGGCACAGCGGCGAGCGCGCCTTGTTGTCGTCCTCGATAGCGACGTCGCCCTTGCTGATAACGAGCGCGCCGGGGTACTTGCCGGCGAGGGCGGCGAGTTCCGAGGTCTCGGTGCGCTGGAGGGAGACGACGTTGCACCCCTGCTTGAGGAGGATTTCGCTGCGTGAGACCGTGGTCAGCGTACGTAGCGGATGTCAGTCCGGACGGCGAGAACGCACAGGGTTGCGAGGCCGAGTCCGGCGCTTCCTCCTGATGACCGCAATCGCGGGACGAGGTGGGGAGAGCGGTCAGCTCGCGGCATGGGGACAGTTGGAGGGGCAGCGCACCTGTGAGGAGGACAGTCTTGGCAGGGGAGACAGCAGCCATGCTCAGCAGATCACTCGAGCCTGTGGACAGTGTTGGGCGAGGCGAGCTGGTCCCTCCGTCGAGCTCGCCGTCGGGTCCGAGGTCAACGTCGCCCTCGACCTCGCGAGGAGCGCCAGCTGCGCAGATCCACGCGCACACACGCGAATCCTGCCACGCCTCAAGCACCCGCGCACCCGCCGAGCGTTCCCTGCACCGCCTCTCGCGCTTTTTTGCCCGCCTCGACCCTCGATCCACGCCCAGATGGCCGTGGCAGCGCAGATCCCGCCCGAATCTGTCCGCACCGTCCACCCGGACCACATGCGCGCCGACGCACTCAAGCACGCGAGGAGCGACGCCCGCACCGCCCCCTCAAAGCCGCTCCAGCTCCCCTCGCTCGGCGCAGCGCAGCCGCTCACCCTTGCCAGCCTCCTCGAGCATCCCGTCGAATTCGTCCATGCCAGCAATACCGCACGCGAGGACACCGTCCCGTACAAGCCCATCAACGCACCAATGGTACGCCCCCCGCGCCTCCCTCTCGCACCAGACTCGCCTGTACTGATCTTGCATGCGGGTCTTTTGCGCTCTTCACCTGCGCAGTCCACACAGACACCCGCAGGCAAGGGCTTGAACCCCTCGACCGCCGGCTCCCCCGTCGCCTCGACTTCCAAGGCTGTCCTCGCTCCCGCCGTCGCCTCTCCCGCCGCTACCTCCTCCGCCTCTCTCGGCCGCGGCTCGTCCATCTTCCCGCCCATCGACACCTCGGTTGGCTGGGCGCGCAAGCACAGGGTCGGCGCAGGGCTGCAGAACCTGGGCAACACGTGCTTCCTCAACTCGGCGCTCCAGGTGCTCATCCACACGCCGCCGCTCGTGCGCTACCTCGAGGGGCAGGGGCATCAGCCCAACTGTGCGTTCGATCGTCCTCCTCTGCGCCCTATGCACTCTTTCCGTGGGCGACAGCACGCTTGGCGTGACTCGCGCGGGGTCAGCGAGCTGATCTCCCCGCTCGTCCCGCTAAAACAGGCGCGATGGCGCAGAAGAAGGGCTTTTGCATGACCTGCGCGATGAAGATTGTCGTCAAGCAGTCTTTTACCCCGGGAAAGCGCTCGTACGCGCCCAATGTCGTCGTCAAGCACCTCAAGAGTGCGTTTCTGCTCGATCTTCATTCGCGAGGACAAACTAATTCACTGTACGCGCAGGCATCGCACGGCATTTCCGGCTCGGAAGGCAGGAGGACTCGCACGAGTTCTTGCGGTTCTTCATCGACGCGATGCAGGCCTCGGCGCTGTTCGGCAAGAACCCGTACGTCCTGCGCTCTCCCCCTTCCCTTCCGTCCGTTCCAGCTGACCGCTCTTCTGCACGCAGCAAACTCGATCAGAAAGTCAAGGAGACGACGTTTGTGCACCAGCTGTTTGGCGGGCGGCTGAGATCGCGCGTGCACTGCCTGGCGTGCGGACACAACAGTGACACTTTCGACTCGATCCTCGACGTCTCGCTTGACCTTGCTGGTGGGCGTGCGAGCAGCCTCAAAGATGCGCTGGAGAACCTCGTCAGGAAGGACAAGCTGACGGGGCAGAACAAGTACAAGTGCGAGAAGTGCGCCGTTTCCTCTCTCTCGTCCTTTTCCATGCGGCTCTGACGGGAGAACACGTTCGCAGGTGCAAGAAGCTCGTCAATGCCGAGAAGAACTTCACGATCGACGAGGCGCCTCTGGTGCTCACCATCCACCTCAAGCGCTTCACGCCGACGGGGCGGAAACTCGCCTACCCGCTCAAGTACCCCGAGCAGCTTCAGCTGGGGCCGTACATGTCCTCCGTACTTTCCTCTCCCCCTCCCTTGCGCTTTCCTGCCGGACGAGACTGACGAGCGTGCTACCGCCTGCACGCAGTCAACCCCCTCCGACGGCCCCTCCTACCGCCTCTACGGCCTGATCCTGCACTCAGGCTCGGGTCCGCACAGCGGGCACTACACGGCGTACGTGCGCGCCGCGGACGAAAAGTTCTACGACATGAACGACGACTTTGTCTCGCTCGCGCCGGGCGGCGGCCGCGCGCCTCTCGGCGAACGGAACGCCTACGTCCTGTTTTACATCCGCGAGCGGGGCGACGCGCTCCGCCAGGCCGTCGGCGCCGTGCCGCAGCCGAACGGGGCGGGCAAGCGCCCGCGCGAGAGCGTCGGCGCGCCCGTGCAGCGCGACGCGAACGGGACGGCCGACTCGCCCGTGCCGGCGGCGAAGCGCGCGCGCGTGAACGGGGACGCGGTGTCCGCGCCCGCGAGGAGCAGCTCTTCGCCCGTCGCCGTGCAGTTCCCGTTCGTCGCGCCCACGGCGGGCGGGCCGCGACCGCCCGAGGTGCTCTCCACGTCGAAGCCCTCCCCGGCGCCGGTCAAGCTCTCCGTCTCTGGTGCACTCCGGCCTGCGGGAAAGAAGGCCAAGCGGATCAAGCCCGACTTTCAGGGGATGGCGAACAAGCCGAGGCTGATCCAGGGGTGAATGACTGCGCACCGCGGGTGGTTTTCTGGGCGGGAGCGCGGCCTGTACGTTAGGATGGGTCACACGGCTGGGGCTGGGGTACTCGCATTGCAGGGCTCTTTCCTCGCGCTCTACGAGTCGCCCCGGCGCTTCGTCATGCGCGCGCAGCTTGAGAAGGTCGTCAGACTCTTCCGCCTCCTCGACTTGCCGTCACCACCGTCTCCCGCCAGAGCGCTCCACACGAAGGAGGCCTCGCTGCCAGGCTAGAGACGCAGCTAGCGACGCGCGAGAAGATGCTCGTGATTGCGCCCGGCGCAGCGCCCCCCCAGAGGCTCCAGCATGGTCGCGTCGCCGCGTGCCGTCAGCAGTCCTGCGGCGTATCGGCGAGTCTTCCCTGCTCGGACAGCGCACCCGGAGACGAGTGAGCGCAGCGCGAGCAGAAAAGACTCGGAGTCGGTTCCCCGCGCTGCGAGGCGCCGGCGCAAGAATGCGGGTGACGAGGGTGCGCCGCAGGGTAGCTCGATGGAGCAGGCGGAGCACTCTGCGCAGAAGCGGTGCCGAGCAGGAGCATGAGCGAACGGGGCGGGCAGGACGCACGCGCGGAACAGGCAGGTGGGCGGGAGGATGTTTGAGCGCACTGCCAAGCGGTGCGCGTCAGGAGAGATCGCATCACGAAGCAGACTGGCGCGGGAAACGCGGGGAAGCAAGCCGGCGGAGTGCGAGGTGGGGAGAGAGGGGGCAGGGCGAGGGGAAAAGAAGGGGAGGAGGGAGGTCAGGGAGGAAGCGGGAGGAAGCCGAAGGAGCGGCGTGTGAGATCGAGGAATGCGGAACAGGCTCTTTCCGGGGAGAGGGAGAAAGGCGCGGGTGAGCAGGAAACTCGGCGACAGCAGCGAGCGAGCGCGCACCGGCGAGAGCGATCTCCTCGCATCGCAGCCGTTCCTCCCGCACGAGCGCGCTGCTGCAGCGTCGAGGGCACGCACTGCACGCACTGCCACCTGCTGGCCCGCGCACCCGCCTGAACGGCGCGACCCCTGCGACGTGCAGATCCCTCTGTCTCCCAGAGGCGAGCCTCTCCTCGACGCTCGCGGGCGACGTAACTCCCGCCAGAGACCATCGCGAGCTAGGCGGGCGCTCACACGTGGCAGGCTAAAGGTGCGTGCCCTGCACTCGCGCGCTCGTCCGCGCACGGGCGCCCACTGACCCTCCCCGCGCCGTCCTCCCCGCAGCTGGAGGGATGAGGGCACCCCCCGACGCCGCCCTGGGCGTGGTTCGCCCGCCTGCGATCCACGACGACACCCCTCTCAAGCCGCCGGACCCGCCTGCGACCGCAAACAACGCGTCGCCCGCTCCCGTCGATCCCTCCCCGCCCGCCGTTTCGAGCGACGTCGCGGACGCCTCGCACGCTGGCGACGGCATGGGCCAGAACGCGTCCAGCCAGCAGCAGCTCGAACGGTTGCAGGAGCAGCTAGAACAGCGCTTCCAGCTCGCCCAGGACGCCTCGCGGTGCGCCAGCCCCGTCCAGACACCCGAGGTCGACGACCAGGACGAGGCGCTCTTCTTCGCCGCTCGCAGGCGTGGGCGCTCGGCAGACCCCTCGGCTGACAGCCCAGAGCGTTCCGAGGATGCCTGGGGGCCGGGCGCACGCAGGGCAAAGCAGCGGCCTGCGTCTTCGTACATCCCCGCGTCGTCCTGGGCGGGCCAGCTCTCGCAAGCGCTCACCCCGCGCAGATCGCCAGCACCCGCCGCGTCCGTCTCGCACTTTGCAACACCCTCCCGCCGAGCAGCATGCGTAGGCTCGCGCGATCCTGCAGATGCAGATCCGCATGCACCCACTGCCGCCGTCCCGACCCCCACACGGGTCCGGTCGACTTCAGCTGACGGCTTCCTCGATTCCTCGGCGAAGGGGTCGTCAGCGCGCCGCCAGCGTACCTCTCCTGCACCTTCCTTCCGCCACTCGTTGCGCCTTCCGTTTCTTCCCTCGATCCCGGCGTCGCCCCTCCCTCCTGTCCTCTCACCGGGGCTCACCCGCTCCGCCTCGTCGCCGCCCATCCTGCCTGACATCGCGACCGGCGGGCCACTCTCTCCCTCTTTCGCGCTTGTCCCCCCAACCGCCGGGCTCTCCCCCTCGGCGTCGTGGCCTGCCACCACCGACAGCACGCCCGCGTCCGCTCCCTTCGTCGCGCCCGGCCTTTACCGCACCTCGACGTCCGCCTCGGCACCCAATCTATCCCTCGTCGCCACAGCCGCCGTCAGCGAGCCGTCCTCCTACTTCACCTTGCCCGCCGCAACCGCCGCATCCTCCCCGACCTCCGCCGCCGTCCCGCTTCCCCTCCCTCTCTCCGGCGCACTCGGCTTAACGTGCCCTGACGAGCCGCTCGCGTTCGACCCGGAGCTGCTCGTCGCCGACTCGGCCGCCGCTGCCGCTGAGGCGAAAGAGCGGGCCGACGCCACGCAGCTCAACGAACGGCGGTACCACGCACTCGTTGAGCTCGTCGAGACGGAGCGCGGTTACCTTGAGCATTTGCGAGTGTTGGTCAAGGTCCGTTTCTCCCGCTCATCGCAGCCCCCACATCTGCAACCCGGCGCGGCCGGAGATCGGCCCTTCAACCGAGACTCGTAATCTTGGCTTGCCTCCGAGCTTGTTTCGCTGATCTTTCTGCTCCGTCCCTTGCAGGTGTACTTCCAAACCCTCCCGTTCCTCACAGCGCTCACTGTCGCCGAGGTGCATGCCGTCGTCCGCAACGCCGAGCAGCTCCTCGCGCTGCATGAGCGCATTGGTGAGCGCATTGACCAGGTCGAGCGCGAGCTGCGTTGGCGGAAGGACGGTGCGGATGACCTCGAGGCGCCAAACGAGGAGGATCAGGCCTTCAGGGCGAGGAGGGCGGCGGGAAAGGTCGCGAGGATCTTCACCGACGAGGTGCGCCCGGCGACTCCTCTCCTGGCGACAAAGCTGACTATCGCACCCTCAGATGCCCAACTTCGAGCTCTACAACGACTTCTGCGCCCGCCACGCCGAAGCGCTCGACATCACCCGCTCAATCGCCTCGCGGCAGGAGTGGGAAGCCTTCGAGCGGCAGTGCGCCGCGCGCGTCGCCGCCGACGCAGAACGCGGCGACCGCACGCCCGTCGCGTCGAACAGTGTGGGCGCTTCACCGTTCTTCCCGCCCGTCTCGGCGCCGCCGTCGTCCGGCTCGCCCCTCCCCTTCTCCGCCACACCCCTCGTCACCCCGAGCCATTCCTCCGGCACCGTCCCGACACAGTCATCCCTCGCCGCGTCTGCAGCCTCATCCACCGCGGCTTCGTCCAGCCGCTCCCGCCTGCGCTTCGCCGACTACGCCATCGCGCCCGTACAGCGGGTGACACGCTATCCGCTCGTCTTCGGCCAGCTTGCCAAGTACTTCGTCGGTACGGTCGAACATGATGCGCTCGCATCCGCCTGGAGCGGCTTCAAGACGGCCGCACAGGCTGTCGACGCGGCGAAGCGCGAACGTGAAGGCGAGATGCGCACGCGGGTCGTGGCCCGGCGGATGGAGTTCAACACGCCCCTCGTCGGTGGGACATTCTGCGAGATCCTTGGTCCGACGCTCCTCGTCGGGGCGCTGCACGTCGTGCACGCGAGTGGGGGCGCGCCCGCGCAGCAGGTCGCGGGAGGGCAGGGCGAGGTGCTCAAGGTCAAGTACCTCGGGTGCTTCCTCTACCGCTCACACCTCGTCATGGCCAAGATCAAGAAGCGTGCGAGCTACGAGCCGCGAGAGTGGCTCCCCCTCCGGCTGTTCGACATCCAGGGCGCTGAGGAAGGGCAGGGTGCGCTTTTCTCCCTGCTCTGAGCGCAGTCGCCAAGACTGACCTCATCTCAATCCACAGGCTTGCTCTCGCACAGCATCCGCCTCACGTTCCGCGACCACCAGTTCGAGCTCGGTGCGCTCTGCGCCGGTGAGCGCGCCGTCTGGCTCTCGCATCTACTCGAGGCACAGACCGAGGCACGCCGCGCCTGGGACACGCAGGAGCTGGACGAGAACGGCCACACGACGCTCTTCGACGACTCGGTGGTCTCGAGTGTGCCGACCGGCGCGGTACCGCAGCGCAAGTCGCACTCGCGCTCGGCGAGCTCAGTCTCGGTCTTGTCGACGTTCGGCGGGTCGAGCAGCGGCCACGGTCCGCCTACCTCTTCCGGCAGCCCGGTGCTGAGCCAAGAGGAGCCGATGCCGAGTATTCCGAGCGAGTTCATCGAGATCGCCGCCAAGGCGTCCGCAGCTCCTGCTTCGTCCGCCGTTCTCTCAACTTCGGCTCCCCTTACCCACATGTCGTCCCCACCGAACAGTACTCTTTCCCTCGCGACAACGCCGACCCTCGCATCGCGCTCCCGCTTCTCCAGCACTGCCTCGTCGCTCCTCCTCGGCCGCACGCCCGCCTCGCAGCGCGCGGCAGTCGACCTTCGCCTCGCCGACGTCTTCTCCGAAGAGTGCCTGTCCGCCCGCGCGCAGGCGGCGCGTGAGGTCGAGATCGAGACGGCTGCATCGCTCGCAAGCCGGCGCTTCCGCACCATGTCGGGCCCCAAGCGGAGCATGACAGCGCTCGCACCGGGGAGCACGCCCACCTCGGCGACGTCCCCGCCGTTCGCGCACAAGATGCTTCCAGGCTCGAGCTCGTCGACCGCGTCGACCGTACGCGAGCGCCGCCGCATGTCCTCTGTCGAGGTTGGCCTCGGGCTCGTCGACCGGGCCGAGTTCCGCGGCGCGATCGGGTTTGACGCAGCGCAGGCGGCGCTGTACACGAGCACGAAGGCGCCGGCGCTTGGGCTTGCGAGCTTGACGAGTACGCCGGAGAAGGAGCGCGGGCGCGGGTGGGCGAGCGCGATCCGCAAGGCCGGCGGGAGCAAGGGCGGCTCGCACGGCAGCGCGGGGAGCAGTAGCGCAAGCGTGCCGCGCGTGCGCCCTGCGCTGCCCGAGATCGACACAGCGCTCGCGGAGCATGTCGCCCGCGTCAACGCCGCCGGCAAGCGCGGGTCGGTCCCGCCCCTCTCGGCGGGTGGGAGCTGGACCCGCCGCGGCCGCGAGCGCGATCGGGACCGCGACGGCGGGCTGGGCGGGCAGCTCAGGCGTGTCGCCTCGCACGGGTCGGTCGACGCGACGCCGAGCGTGCCACAGGCGCCTCCGCCGACGATGCTCGTCCTGCCTAACACGCCGACCGCGCCGCAGGGCCCGTCGATGGGTGCGCCTAGTGCGGTTCGCACAGCTGGTGCGATCAACGGTGGCGCAGCGGACGTCGAGCGGAACAACTCGGTTTCGTCGACGACGTCTTCTTCCGGCACGGGCACGCACTCGTCGTCGTCACATGCACACAGCCTGCAGGTGTGCGACACGCCGCCGTCGTCCATTCCGCCGTCTCCGGACTTCGGCACCGTCGAGCTTGCCGAATCGCTCTTCCCGCCGCCGGGCAAGCCCCCCCACGCGCCGTCGCCGGCAACGCCCGTGCACGGCTCGCCCGCCTCGCCGCGCTGGGCGACTGTCTCAGACGGAATGTCAAGCGTGTTCCGACTCCGCCGCCGCAAGAGCACGCTCGGGCTCGTCCCGCCCGCATTCCCCGCGCGGTCGTCCCCCTCAACGTCGGACGAGAACCTCACCTCGCGGAGCCCAACGCTGCACTCGACCGAGCCGGGCTCGTCAATGCAGCACCTCGCGCCCGCAAGCGCGGCGGTGAAGCTGCAGCGGCGCGCTTCGACGACGATCTCAGGCTTGTTCTCGAGCAAGCGGCGCGCACAGTCGAGCCCGACGCTCGCCGGGCCGGGCGGGTACTTCGCTGGCGGGCCGAGCGCGTCGAGCCCGCACCTCCCGCTTAGCCGTAGCCCGAGCCACAGCCCTAAGAGCTCGGCGCTGAGCACGCCCGACCAGGTGCCCACCACGCCCGAGGCCGGCGCGGCGCTTGAGCTCCCGTCCCCGCCTGCCGCGGTGTCCTCCTCGTCGTCGTCGTCTTCGTCGATGCCACCTGCGTCCGTGCAGAAGCGCCTGACGAAGGACAAGAACGGCGCGGGCGGCAACAAGGGCCCAATGCTCCTCCGCACGCGGACGCGGTTCCTGTTCGCGTCGCACCACGGCATGACGCCCATGTCGTGACCATTTTCCCTCTCGTGCACATACCCGTTCCATTTTCTCCCTGTCTATCGATTCCACTACTCCCGTTGACCGGGTTGTGCGGTGCCCTCTTTCACCCTCTCGCGTCCTCCGACGACCCCCGAGCCTGACAGACACTCTTCCCGCTCTCCTCCCCTCTGTCGGACGACCGTTGCCGCCGTTCATTGTTGTGTTACCCGTGCTCCGCTGTCCATCCGCCCGCAACAGACACTGTCCCTAGCCTCCTCGCCTCCTCCGTTCCGTACCTCGTCGTCCTCCATCTCCTCTTCCTCGTCTCTCTTTCCCTCGTTCTCTAGGGTCCGCAGGGCTATGGTCTAATCTCAGGTCGCTTAGGAATGCATCGTCTGTGGAGCACACCGTAGGAGGAGAGGAGACGGACGAGGTCGACCTTCGCAAGTGCAGCGCTCTGCCTGCGCCTTACGCCGGCTTCTCCGGCGCTGATCGAGATAGCGCTAGTGCGCGCAGATCCGCCGAGCAGGAGGAGCCTCCCGAAAGAGGGAGCGAAGGGCCGCAGTCGACACCACCTGCTGCTTTGGGCGGGGAGCCGGCCTCCCTCTCGCGCTGCGTTGCTCCACCTCTGCTTGCACGCCTGTACTGCCCGCGAGCGGCGCTGCAGAGCTCAGCTCGACTCTCCCGAGCAACGCACACCCTTGTCGCAACCTCTGCACGCCTCGATCCCCCTTCTCGTTCCCCCGCTCAGCCGAGTCTCCGCCCGCCTCCTCCGCTCACTCTCCCCGTCCCGTCAAGAATGGTGTCCGCCCGTCCCGGCGGCAAGCAGGACATTGTCTGGGCGTTGCACACGTTCGAGGCGGAGAACGACGACGAGCTCGCGTTCGAGGCCGGCGAGCGCATCATCGTCCTCGAGCGCGATGACCAGTACGGCGATGGGTGGTTCCAGGTGAGGTGCCGCTTCCCTCTTCCTCGTAAAGAGGATCCCAGGATGCACTTCACTGAGCCGTGTGATCCCCGAGGGGCTGGCGGGCGCTGTGTGAGGAGCGAGGTGGGGGTCGCCCGTTCGAGCGATCGCGCGCGGATGAGTTCTGCTGGGCTAGCGAACGCTTTCAGGGCTCGCAGAGACTGACCAAGTGTTTAACACGTACCCAGGGCCGCAACGAGCGCGGCGAGGTCGGCCTGTTCCCGCAGTCGTACACCTCGTCGCGGCCGCCATCCTTCTTCCCCTCCGATGCGCCTGACGAGGGCGACAGCCCGATCGTCGGAGGCACCACCGCGGAGTCGACTGTCTCCCCACCCACACCGAACGGCGCGCCCGTCTCCGCTTTCGTAGCGACCGTCGCCCCGCCGGACGACGAGCCCACTCAGCACGAAACGCTGTCACCGACTCTGGGCACACGGCGGCGCAACAGTGTCAGCGAAGCGTCCGTTCACTCGCGTGTCGAAGACGACGACTTTGACGACGCCGCCTCGGCGGCAAACGTGCAGCGCCCGACGGACGGCGCAGCGCACCGCGCGGCGCTCGCGGCAAAGGCGATGGAGAACGCTGAGCAAGCCGCGCAGGAGGAACGCGAGCGTGCGGAGCGGAGGAGGAAGGAGGATGAGGAGCGCTACGAGAGCGTACGGAAGTCGGGCCTCATCGAGGGGTTACAGCTCAGCGACGAGAGCGACGACGAAGAGGAGGAGCCGGAGGCTCCCCTACCGTTGCCGGTCACGGCCGAAGCGCCCAACCGGGAATTCGAGAACCGCAAGGACGACGCGGAGCGACCCGTCCTTCCCGGTACCGTCTCGACGACGTCCATCGACGGCCTCGCTCGTCCCGATGCTCGTCCTCGCGCCGACACGCAGACCTCTGTCTATGCCGAGTCCGTCTATTCAAATCACTCTTCCATCCCTCCCGTCCCCTCCCCGCCTGCCGCAGTCGCTACAACCGTTCCCAGCCCGTCCATCGCGGCCGCCTCCCTCGAGCCTGCTCCTACCCCCTCAGCCGATGTCGCTCCTTCCGCCACCCTTCTCGCCGAACTGCCCGAACCGTCGTCAACCAAGGGTGACGAGACGCCCCGTTCGCCGTCTGAATCTCCCTCTTCCGCGCCTGCCGCAGGCCTCGTGGACTCGCTCAAGTCGACGACCGAGTCCGCCGCAGGCGCTCTCTCCGTCGGTGCAGCGACCCTCGTCGCTGCCGCTACGACCGCCGCCGCTGCGGCTGGAGTCGGCCTGCAAAGCGACAAGCCGAAGGAGGAGGCGCACACTGCCGAGCCTGTCGCTGCGCAGCCGCACGAGGAGCAGGTCGCCTTGCCGGACGAGGCGAAGGCTGTCCTCGAGACCGACTCGAGCGCAGCGACGGCTGCGCCTCCACCGCCGGAGGAGACGGCTGTTCCGGCGCAGCCTGCAAACGACATCCCCGCACCTTCTGCTACGCCAGCGCAGGCAACCGCGGAGGATGCGGCGGTCGAAGCGTCTACTGCCATTAACGCCGCACCTACTCCCGAGCCTGCCCCAGCCTCTGCGCGTGTGCCTCTTCCGGCGTCCGCTGCTTCCCTCGTCGACTCGGCGCGTACCGTCACCCTGCCGCCTGCCGCCCCGCTATCGGCCACCCAGCCCGCTTCGCCCGTCTCGGCGGACCAATCGCGCGCGAGCACGCCCGCGACGGGTGCTGCCCCGCTCAGCGCGAGTATCATCACCGCCGCGACGACGTCAACAGCGCCGACGAGCGAGAAGGGCGAGGCGAAGGAGCTGCCCGCGGACCCGATGACCTGGAGCGTCGACGATGTCGTCGAGTGGGGCAAGCAGAAGGGCTTTGACGGTCTTACGGTCGGCAAGTTTGCCGAGCATGAGATTTCAGGCGACGTGCTCCTCGAGATGGACGTTGCGATGCTCAAGGAGATCGACCTGATCGCGTTTGGCCGCCGTGTGCACATCTACAACGCAATCAAGGAGCTCAAGCTGCGCACGCGGCCTCCCCCTCCTCCCGCTGCGGCGCTTAACACGAGCCAGTCGACGGGCGGGAGCGTCCTCAGCCCTGCGCTGAGCGGCTACGAGCCCGACTCGCCGCACAGCTACGGGCCCGGCAGCCCGACGGCGGGGCAGCACCAGAGCCCGCACATGCGCTGGGAGCAGCAAGAGCGGCTCGCCGGGCTCGGGTTCGAGGACGACTCGGCGCAGGGCTCGCTCCGCTCCCCGTCCTCGCTCGGGCAGCACAGCGTATCGAACCTCCGCTCGGCGCGCTCAATTCCCTCGAGTGTCGACGGGCCCGGCTCGGCCGCGTCCCACACCCGCTCGACCACCGTCGACAGTGCCAAGTCCGCCGGCGTGGGCATGCCCTCCGACCCGCTTGTCACCAAGCCGATCTCGGAGGAACCGGTGAGCACGTCCACCGCCGATGAGGGCGGCTCGACAACGGACGTCGCGGCGAAGGCGCGCAAGCCCAAGGCGCGGCCGTCGACGGCTTCGAGCCTGCGACCGCGGTCAAGCCGGCGCGCATCGGAGAAGAGCAAGGGCGAGGGCGACGGCAGCGCGACGAGCACGCCGTCGAGCCCGGTTCCGGGTGCGCAGCAGGAGCGCAAGAGCAGCAAAGGCGACAAGGCGTCTTTCTTTGGCGCGTCGTTGCCGCTGCCGGGGAGGAGCAGGAAGCCGCCGCCCCGGGTGCCATCGTGTGTCCGCTCCGCTTCCCCTTCCCGAGCAGCGCTTACCTCCTGTACCTCTCGCAGTACCCTACTCATTGATTCGGATGGCGCCGTCGCGCGCCCGCGCCCGCGTACTTCGCTGCAGGACCGCGCCAAGCGGTCAACGCGCCTGTTCTCGTCGTTCGGGACCGGGTCCGGTTCGGACCGCTCACCCACGGCCGTCGAGTCGGTGCGGTCGCGGCCGTCAAACTCGACCCTCGGCGGCGGGCGCGACGCGCCGACGGCGATGACGGTCAAGAGCGTCGACCCGGCGACGAAGGAGATGCTCCGCGAGAAGGCCGAGCTGGTCACGACCGGGAATCTGATGGACAAGATTGGCAGGCCGGACCACTCCGGGTGGATGCGCAAGCGGGGCGAGAAGTACAACACCTGGAAGATGCGCTTCTTCGTGCTCAAGGGGACCTACCTGTACTACCTCAAGAGCGAGGCCGTACGTCCTGGTCCTCTCGCTCACCGCCCTTCCCCGCTCATACCCTCCGTTTTCCGCCTGCAGGAACAAAAAGCCAAGGGCGTGATTGACCTGACGGGCTACCGCGTCATCTCGGATCCAAGCATTCATCCGGGCGAGTACGGGTTCAAAATTGTGCACGACCGCGAGCGGACGCACTTCTTCGCCGCCGCCGAGCAGATCACGGTCCGGCACTGGATGAAGGAGATCATGAAGGCGACGATCCTGCGCGACTACTCCGGTGGGTCCCGCCTCTCGCTCCTGCTCGGTTCACAAGGCTGACGAGGACCGCCCTTAGCCCCCGTCGTCTCGTCGTGCGACATCGAGGTCCTCCCGCTCGAGACGGCCAAGACGATGGTGCCGTACCCGCGTCCCCCATCGCCGTCCCGCCGTGCGCAGATCCAGAAGGAGCGCTGTGCGTCCTCTCTCTCTCACGCTTCCCCTGGCGGAGCGCCAGCTAACCATGACTTTCGAGCAGACGCTGGTACAAACCCCAACACGCTTTCGCAGAAGGACGCGGCCATTCTGATGGACTTCGCGCCGTGCGTCTCGCTGGCCTCCTTTCGCCTTCGGCCGCTTCCGCTGATGTTCCTCCTCCTCGTAGCGGTTCGCCCCTTATGAATGGCGAGGATCTGTTCAGCTCCGTCTCCGGCGGCAAGCGGCCCTCCATCGGAACGACGGGGTCGCAGAGCCGCAACGAGTCGGCGAGCACCGTCAAGATGACCAAGACGGCATCAGCTTCCGCTCTCGTGCGCCACACTCTTTATCTCTGCACGCATCCCTGCTAACGCTCTTCACCCGTAGCCACCCACCGATGCCGTGAAGGACGTCTCCGCCCCGCTCGCGCCCGCCGTTCCCGCCGAGCCCGTCCCCGCAAGCTCGACAGGGATCTTACAGCGCGCTCTTTCCGAGACGACCAATGCCGAGCTCCTCGCCTGGCTCAACCAAAACCTCCCGTCCTCCTGCCCGCTCGCGACGGACCTCGCCCTTTCGCTGAGGTCCGGCCGCCTCCTCGTCCGCCTGCTCGAGAATCTCTCGGGTGACAGCAGCGACATCACCGATGTACAGTTCGATCAATTCCACCAGCAGGAGGGCGAGCCGTTCGACACGGCTTACCTTGACACCATTTTCTCCGGTGCGTCCTCGCCGCTCCTCTGCGCCCTCCTTTGCCCGCTGACTTGCTCTCCGACTCGCGCAGTGTTCGACTTCCTCACGCCGCGCGTCTCGACGGACGACGTCTCGATGGAGGACATGATCACCGGCCGCGAGGCTCGCCTGAGCATGCTCGTTTCGCGGATTCGCGCGAAGTATCAGCCTGCTGCCGACTCCGCCGACCCCTCCGCCTCCGCTTCCACCGAGGTGTAGGCTCTGTTCAATCCTGTATCAAGCATTTCCCCCTCTCCTGAGTAGACCCTGCGCATTCCCGCACTTCCCTTTCCGCAGCCCCTAGTCTCCTTTTGCAGTCCACTTCCCGTAATCGAGCCGCCGCCCTTTGTCCATGCTGCTGCTCCTAATGCGTGTTTGCTCAGCGCGCGCCCGAGAACTGTTAATGCTCAACCTGGCCGCATCGCCCCACTTCGCCTCTCTCGCTCGATCCGCTTCCTCTCCTCGCGCGAGAGGCTTGACGGACCGCCATGGCGCGCTCTACCACTCGCAAGAGTGCTCTGAAGGCTAAGCGTACGCTCCGCGAGGCGGACGACGACGAGTACAATGGCGAGGACCACCCGTCGACTGATGAGGCGCAGGCAGACGACGACGAGCACTGTACGTCTCGCTGTTATGCTGAGCGGGACTGTGGAGTACGTTCTCACGCTTGTGGACGCCCGTAGACGAGCAGCAGAAGCCCAAGGCGAAGAAGCGTCGCGGTACTGTGGGGCGGGGTCCGAGGGGTTCCAAGGTGCGGCGCTCTGCCTGCTGTGCGTGCAGACGGGCCAGGCCCAGCCTAACGCAACGTTCTGTAGGGCGCGCTGAAGGGCATTCTCGACCTCCCGCTCGAACTCCTCGCCCTCATTTGCTCGGAGCTTGATCTCGCGACGGTCTTCTACCTCAGCCGGCTCAACAAGAGGTTCTACTCGTTCCTCCGCAACAACAAGTCACTCGCGTACATCTGGGACTCTGCGCGCGAGGCGAGCGGGCTGCCAGAGCTCACTGCGCCGGGCATGGATGCGGTGCAGTACGCCAACCTGCTTTTCGGTGGCTTCTGCCAGGTACGTCGTCGCGCGCTACTTGCATAAATGAGTAAGGACGCCTCGACTGACCGAACTCGTGCTCATGCCCGTAGGGCTGCGGCAAAGCGACCGTCAAAGTCGACTACATACTGCGCGTCCGCTATTGCAAGAACTGCTCTTCCGCCTAGTGCGCTTCTTCTCCCAAATAGAAGCTCGAGGCGACTGACATAGCGCAATCCGTGGGCAGCATCTGGGACGAACGCGACTACGACTTGTCCTTCAGTAACTCCAACCTCTGCCCGTACAGCGAGCGTACTTCGCCGTTTATTGTCTTGCTCCTTCGAATCGTGCTGACCCCGTTACGCAGGCGAAGGCTCGGGTCGGTTACGCAATCACTACGAGCATCTCTTGTCGGATCTGCGCTTCTACCGCATCATTGAGAAACGGCTCAGCCTCGCGCCGAAGGTCGACGTCGACGAGAACGACGAGGGGTTCGTCGAGGTTGGCACGTACACGGCGTCTGAGTTCCGCCACCGTTGCGAGGAGGTCCGCTCGGCTCGTGTTGAGGTTCGTCCCACGTGCCCCTTCCGGCGCTGCTTTGCGGGTGCTTACTTTTCGGCATGGCGTCTCCATCCCCTGTGCGCAGGACGGCTGCAACATTATCAGGTGGAAGCAAGAGCGACACGAGGAGAAGGAGGCGGAGCGCCAGGCCGTGCGCGAATGCCGTCGCCAGGCGTGCGTCCGCACCCCTCGATCACGATGAATCGTGCCGACGTAGTTTCCCCCGCAGCATCAAGGCGCGCTTCGAGGAGCTCGGGTGGCACCCGCACCAGTGCGCCCCTGCCTCATTCGCGAAGCCGGCTCGCGCTGATCGCCCTGAACAGCTTCGACAGCGACACGTGGCGTACGCACTCGCTCGTCAACGTTGCCAAGGACTTCAACGATAACGGTACGTCCTGTTGCGCCCCCCGCTTTACTGCGCCTTTGTGCTGACCCGGGTGCGGTGCATGCAGTCTGGAAGTCGGTTCGCAAACCGCTCGAGGCGTTCCTCGAGGAGCTGGCGGCCAGCCGCGACGCGCAGTATATGCAGAAGGAGGCAGACCAGCGCCAGGACGCCTGCCGAGCGATGTTTGCCGAGCTGCGCGCGGACAAAGTGCGTGTCAAGGCGCTCGGGCTCTATCCGCTCCCGGTCTGGGAAGAGTTCCGCGCGCTCGAGTCAGTCAAGGCGCTCTGGGCGGTCGAATCGATCGAGGACGCCTACAACGCGGACGTGCCGAGCATCGAGGACCATGCCGAGGCGATCGCTGTCGACCTTGCGACTCTCCGTGCCGCCTTCATGCAGGCGGTATTCCCTAAAGTCGTCACGGTCCTCCAGGCTGTCGGGGTGAAGCGCGCCTCCTCGATTATCGCCCCGTCTACTTCCTCTAGCTTGCCGGCAGCTGCGCTGCACATCTTGCCAGACCCCGGCGACGACGGCGAACACAACGAGGAGCAGCAGATGGCCATCCTCGCGCAGGCGTGTAGCGCGCTCGATTGCCTTAAATGCGGTTTCATCGATATCTTCCCGCGCATCCTCGCCCACGACTGCAAGGGCGGCTACGGCCGTCCGCATGGCGTCTCGTTCGATCCCGCCCGGTATGCGATCACGGAGCAGACCGTCGAGGCGATGCTCGTGATCCTCGACAAGGCGGACCTCCCGGCCAACGCGCACCACGTCGCCGTTGACGAGCTCGGCCCGACGCTGAGCTGTACCTGCATATACAGTAGCTCGTACACTGGGCTGCCATGGCACAACATGGTGCAGCCTCCCTCCTCTTTCTCCCTGCATGCGGTTGCTGACCCGCTGTTATCCCGCCTAGGCAACCCACTTCAGTGCGCTCAGGTATGAACCGGGACACGCGGAGAAGCTCGTCGTTGAGTCGGAAGAGGCGGTGCGCGAGCGGCTCTTCAAGTGCGCCTCCTTTTTTAGGCGCTCAGTTCGAGCGTCTGGCTCAGCGCTTTCTCCTTGTACACAGGCAGCACCTCGAGGGTATTCGCTGGGCTGGCGTGCGCGGCGACGTCGTCGACCCTTAGGCAACCCGCCAGGGCCCGCGTGAGGAGTGAGGAGGAGGGGAGGAGCGCTTGTTGTCGTACTCTGTGCCCGCTTTGCGATCGATCTCGCTTGTTTGTCCACGTTCGCATTGCGCTCCGCTCGTCAGCAATGATTCTAGCCGAGGCGAGAGTTGCTCCAACACCTTCACCGCCGCATGCGCCGACTCTCCTCCTCGCGCTTCACGTCTTCTGCTTCACTGGCCTGTTACAGCCCGACGAGGTTCCGTGCATGTCTATACCGGCCAACGATGCGCGCACCCCGCCCTCAGACGGCGCTGGGACTGAGCAACGCGTCGAACGCGTGTCTCGAGGCGATGTAGGTTCGAGCGAATCGCACGGTGCGCTGAACGCATTTCTGACACGCGAAGCTCGTGATAACTGACCCGGTGAAGGCCTACAGACGATCAGACGGCCAAGCGATGTTGAACTTCGGGCGGAGGACGCCGTCTTGCGAGGAGACCCGTCAAGGCGCGTCCTGTTTCTTACCAGCGCAGAGATTACTTCCGACTGACGCTTGATGTGACGACAGGGCTCGCTGCAAGGCTTCCTCTCGCTACCCGTCGAGCTTGTCCTCCGCATCTGCACCGACCTCGACTTGGCAACGCTCTTCCACCTGAGCCGCCTCAACAAGCAGTTCTTCCGCGTCCTGCGTGCCCCGACGGCCAATTCAACGTGGGAAACGGTGTGCGAAAAGGACGGCCTGCCCAAGTTGTGCGCACCCGGCATGAACGTCTACGCGCTCGCGAACCTCCTCTTCGGTTGCTGCCAGGTGGGTCTCGCTCCCTCGCCTCTCAGGAGCTTTTGACTAACTTCCCCGGGCGAGCAGGGCTGCGGTAAGTCGACAACGCTTGTCGACTGGTGTTTGCGCAAGCGTCTCTGCCGGGCCTGCGCGAAGGACGTGTCGGGAGCCCGAGGGAGGGGAACCGCTCGACTCCGTCTGGGTCGAGGAAGAGCTCGTGTGGGGGGACGAGGGCGTGTCGGATGTCGAGTGCGACGATCTCAGTCTCTCCAGACTTCCTCGCTTCGAGTCCCTTCGGCAGTTCAAGCAGTCCACGGAGAGTGTCCGCGACGCGCGCCATGCGGTCCGTCCCGTCCCGTCCCGCTCCTTCCTCTCAGTACACTTCACGTCCTGAGTCGGATTGCACCTTCAGGACGCGCTCGGGCTGATCGAGTGGGTCGAATTGCGCGAGAAGGAGAAGGATGCGGAGCGCAAGCTGCTCTCGCAGCAGCGTCGCGAAGCGTGCGTGCATCCGCTCGCTCACTGCGCTTTTACGCCACTGACGTTCAGACTTTCGCAGAATTGAGGAGCGCCTCCTCAAGATGGGCTACCGGCCTCACCTGTGCGAGCCAGTCGCTTTCGCCCCAGGAGTGAGGTGCTCACCTCGCCCTTTTGCGCAGGTTTGACGACCTTCATTGGAAGTACTCCGCCACCATGAATTCCGTCTGGGAACTGACCGATCGGAGTGCGCTCTTTCTTCTCTTTCTGCTGAAGCCCCGCTGATTGACAGTCCACAGCCTTCCCGACGGCCCTCGCTGAGTTCCGCAGCGTCATGGGCCGTCGCGCAGACGAGCTCAACGCCGAGCGTTGCAGAAGCGAGTCGGTGCGCGTCAAGGAGCTCCTCCGCAAGCAGCATTACGCCCTTTACCTTGATGCCGACGCTGCCATCGCCGCTGGCCTATACCCGCTCAACCACATCAGCGAATTTCTCGAGCTATCCAGCGTCAAGGCGCTGTGGACGTTTGACGATGCGGCGCAGACGTATACGCGCGGCGAGCCCGTCCTCGTCGAGCACGCCGAGGCCATCGCGGCGGACCTTGCTGCCGCGAAGCGCACAGCGCAGTTACTGCTGCTCACCGAACTCGTCTCGTCGCTCTCGGTCGTCGAGGATGAGATCCGGCTCGCAGCCAGCACGGCGGGACTTGCGACGAGCGGAGCATCCGCGTCGGCAGCCTCCGCAACAGACAAGCTCTGGCTGCCTTGCGCAATGCCTGTCGATCGCGCAGACGTGCTCGCCGTCTTTGCGCGACACAGCGAGCTACTGTTCTCGCTGCCGGTCAGCGTGATCCAGTGCGCCCGCTGCGGCGAGGTCGACCGCTTCCCCCGCATCCTCGCGCACCGCTGCCGCGACACCTACATGGAGGATGTCCGGGTCGCTTTCTTCCACCCCGAGACGTACGACTCCACGCCTGAGCTGATTCGCAGGGCGGTTGACGTCCTACGCGCGGCGGGGCAGGAGCTCCTTGTCTCCCCCGCGACGATGGACGCGCTCGGCCACACGTTCAGCTGCGAGTGCCAACCGGACTCGCTCGTCACCTATGGCATAGACTGGTTCTCCATGGCGCGTCTCCCTCGTTCCTGTTTCCGCTTGCGGTCGGCTCACCGCCCTCACTCGCTCGCGCGCGCAGATCGAGCACCGCGTGGGCGGCGTGCACAGCGCCAAACTCGTCCCCTTGCGCAATCATCTCGTTGAGGAGCTCGAAATCGCATTCAATGGGGACGCGCCTATCCTCTTCGAGACCCAGGCGCAGGTCAAGGACCGCATCTTTGCGTCCGTCGAGCTTTTTTCGCATTAGGCCCGTCACCCGCAGCGGGATTGCCGAGCCGCTCACTATCCATGCAATTCGCAGGGCGACACCAGGAACTGTTCAAGAGCAAGTCGCGCGGCAGGGACTTCTAGAGCAGTGCGGCAGGTCATCAGCTTTAGCCCCTCTAGCTTCAAAGCCGTGCTCTCCGTTTCAGCAAGTACCACACTTGCGCGCGTCACAACTCGTGCATTTCATGATAGCGTGAGTGGAAGAAGGGCAGGGTGTCTATTCAGTACGGCGCGAGCGTGAAGTTGTTCTTCAGCGCGCCAAGAACCGTATTGGCCGTCATCTGGAGAGTCCACAGCCCGACCGTCTGCAGGCGCTGCTCATTCGACTGCGAAACGTGGTGTGCGAGCGCGGCGTAGACCTGCTCGTCCTCGCGTGTCAGCCCCGCTCCCCAATGTATAGGAAAGAGCGTGAAGAGCGCACCTGCTCCGACATGCGGTCGAGTATCCCGACGTCGTACGTCGTCCACGAGCCGTTGAACTCGCTCAGGCCGAGGTCGATATGGCAATGGATGGGGATGAGGGTGCGGTTGCGGTTGATGAAGGCGACGATGGGGCGGATCAGCGCGTTGTTGATGTAGCTCAGGTCCGACGTGAAATACTGCACACGCTCTTCCGTCAGCCTGGCCGAAACGATGGAAGGGGAGAGAGGACGCACCGGCACAGACGCCTTGAGATCCTTGAACCGCACGTCCAAATCAATCGAGACAATCTTGTCCTCCTCGGCCTCTTCGACCTCTCCGCCCTCGCCGCCCTCGCCCTCGTCGCCAGCGCCAACGACCTCGCCCGCAGCGGCCTTCTCCGATTCCTTGGCGAACCGGAGCGCCTTTTTCCGCTCCGCCTTGGCCTGCTCGGCGTCCTCCTCCGTCCCGGGCGGGGCGGTGAGCGCATCGCGCGAGAGGCTGCGGCGGCCGGGTATGCGGCCCGCGGCGTTCGCCGCCGCAGCCGGGGAGGAGGAGGAGGAGGAGGACGACGAGTCAGCGCCGAGTGCGCCGCCAATCTCGTCGACGAGGTGGTCGACGAGCGCCGAGAGGTCGAGTTCGGTGTCCTCGCGCGGGAACCGGATGTCGGCGACGAGGTCGCACCGGCCCGAGGTGATCCACGAGAGGACGCCCGTGTCGCTCGTTGACTGCATGTGGTCGATCGGGACGCCGTCGACGCGGAAGCGGGACTGTCGCGTGCGCGCGGGGTGAGCTTGACCCACCGGAAGGAAGGGTGCAGGGCACACGCACCATGCGAGACCACCGAGCATCCTTCATCTCCTCTTCGCTCGTGCGGCCGATCGACTGCGGCCGGTGCAGGCTGAAGAGGCAGTTGTCGCACTGGCCCGTCATCGAGTCGGCCGACATGAGGTCGTAGAACAGCCACTGCTTGCGGAAGCGGGGGATGTCGGCGTGGAAGATTGAAAAGGTGTACTGCCGAGCGCAGGGAGAGGAATCAGCGCGGGTGTTTGTCGGAGCCGACGAGGGGAACGCACGGGACGGAAGTTCTCCGGCTGATAGATGGTCACGAGGAAGTCCTCGATCTGCAAGCCTTCGAGCCAGAAATCGCCTGGCCGCGGCTTGTTGCGGTACGCAAAACGGTCCTTGGGCGCATCGGGGTCGTATACAATGTGCGAGCGCTCTGCGGGCGCGCGTGGGAGTCAGTGGCGTTCGGAAAAGCGGGAGGGGTAGCACGCACCGATGACACCGCGGACGCCGCGCACCGCCGCGTCCTTGATCAAGCCCTTGCCGTCAAGCCAGCGGCCGAGGCTGAGGCTGACCTCGACGGTGTCGATGCTGAGGTGGAAATGCGTCCATTGCGCAACCATCTCGCGCAAACGCGCCTCCTCCTCCGTCTCCTCCGCCTCCTCCCCGTCTTCGAGGACGGGAAGGACGCCCAGCTCGCCCTTGACGGGGCCGCGTGAGATGTAGACGTTCTTGAAGACGATGCGACTGCCGCCCTGGCCAAAGATGCCCCACTTCGGGACGATGGCCGACTCGAAGACGACTTTGACTCCGGTAGAGTCGGTGAGGTACGCGCCGAGCTTGCCGGCGAGCCACTCCTGGAGCGAGAGCGAGTTGACGACGAAGAAGAGGACAGCGAACGCCGAGGTCGTCTTGAGGAGGAACCACCCGAGCGTGCCGAGGATGCCGAAAGAGAAAAAGGCCGAGTAGTCGTCGGCGCGGAAGCGGCGGTACGAGCGGATCGTCGCCCATTTGAAGCGGATCTTGAGCCGCTCGAAGAACGAGTTGGTGAGGCTGAGGAGCTGGTCCTTGGGTGGTGGTCGCCCCGCTGTTGCGGATGGAAGGCTGGCTGCGGCTCGACGGATCGAGCGCGAGAGGGACGAGAGGTAGGCGGGATGTGGGGCGGAGGACGAGGGGACGAGGGGATGTGGTTCCGGTTTTGCGAGCGGGTGCGGTTCTGGCTTGGCGAGAGGATGTGACTGCGGTTTCGCAAGTGCATGCGACTCTGGCGGCGCAGGAGAAGTCGACGGCGAATCTGGCGATGACCCGGTCGCGACGGAAGACGACGACGTCGAGGCAAAGGTGCGGCTCGACTGCGGGTTGTTCGGGCAGCCTGGCGCCGAACAGCTCGCCCACCGTCTTCCACCGCCCGAACGCCCCTGCACCAGCATGCCCGCGCGGCCCAGCGCTGATCTTGACGTCGGCTCGCTCCGCGCCGTCGCAGCGCCGAGCACTATCGCGCGCTGCCCGGGCCCGCCGGCATGTGCCCAAGCGCGCGCAAGTGCTTTTTGTGCGCCCCGACCCGTCGCCGCGCTCGCCAGGGACGGGCGGAGGGCGGAGAAGGCGCGGTACAGCTCCGAGTAGAGCGGGCGGCGAGGGAGCGACGCCATCGTGCGTGCGAGAGCGAGAGCGCAGGCTCTGTTGAAGAGCAGGTGCAGATGCGTGCGAGCTGCGGCGGCGCGCTACTCGCAAGCTCAAGACCGTCTGGAGCGGGAAGAGGCGCACGCTCGCGGCAGACTCGGTGGGAAAAGGCTCGGGACGCGACCGGCGCCACTTCGAATCCGCGGCTTTCTCCTTCTTCCGTTGGTGTAGGAGCTCGCAGGTACGACGTGAAAAAGCGGGGAAAGACGATCGAACGGATGAAAGCGCGAGTATGGGAACGGAACGGCAGTAATTACAGACGAACAGTACAGGAGGGACAGGACTAGGTGGGTAGGCGCGTGCAAGAACGAGCGAAGGAAGGTATAGCCGCCGAAGGTAAGGCGGGGAAAGGCAGGGCGGGCAAGGAGGAAGAGGAGGAGATTGCCGAAAGGGGGATGCGAGGACGGCGTAGCGGTGAAGGGGGCGAAGGTAGGTGGGAGATGGTCATGGGTCTACGCGATGACGCAGCACGAGTTCTGCGGCGTGTGTGATGGTGAATACTTCGCCAGGCGACATGAAGAGGAATCGAGTGCCACGCACCTGCTTCTTTGCCGTCTTGTAGAACGACTTGGAGCTCGCCGACAGCGCCGCCGACTTGTCCACCAGGCTGTCGAGCTTTTCGCCGCGCTCGAGCACCGACTCGATCGTCTTGTGCTGCGGGAAGCGGAAGCACGGACGAGGACAGGTTAGCGAAGGCCAGCAAGGGAATTGTGAGGGAAGTGCGAGCGCACGAGGATGATCTTGGTCTCGTCGAGCTCCTGCTGGACCTTCATAATGGCATCGGCCTGCTTCGGGTCCTGGTACTTTTGGAGGTACGTCTGCAGGTCGGGGTAGTCGACGAGGACCTGCTTGCCCGTCTGCCTGCCCTGGCTCGCCTTGTCCTCCCAGTCTTGCCTCCGGACCTTGGTCGTGAACTCGTCGAGGATCTTGTTGAGCAGCGAGAAGGCGACGCGGACGGGGTACTCCTGGTCCGAGATAATGACGCCCGCAAGCTGGTCCGACTGCCGGTGGTAGACGTGCGCCGTGTAGTTGTTCTCCTGCACCGACTGCCGCTGACCTGGCGGCGTGCGCTCGGCAACAGTCCGCGACAGGAAAGTCATGAACTCGCCGACGCTGCGAGCGGATCGAAGGCAATGGGTTCAGCGAGGGCGCCCTTCGTGTGCCCAACTCATCGAGGCATGTCCGCAGCTCCGTTGAGCTGCACTCTGCCTGCCACTCTGTCTCGCACCCGCCCGTACCGCTTCACTCTGCCTCCTCGCGCCGGGATGAGCGTGCATGCGGGAACAGCGACACCTCGTCCTGCCGAGTCCGCGGTGCTCGTACGCCCGTCGATGAAAGCTCGAACCCTCCTGCATGGTCCCCGCCTACCACGGGCCCTTGCGGACCTGCCCTCGGGACGCGTCCATGACGCGGTGCACGCTCGTCCACGCGGCCACCGCCTGTCCCGAGTGAGTCACTTTGGGCGCGGTGCTCGCCGTGGATAGTAGCACAGAGCAGGGAAGGAAGGACGCACGTTCCGCGCTGGTAGAAGGAGAACGAGCTGAGGTCCTGAGCGGCGGCGACGGCGATGGCGGGGTTGGACGCGCCGCCGCCGACGTGGAGGACCTGGATGCTAATGATCTTCATCGTGCTTCAGGCTAGGGCGGGAGAGAGCAGCGGAGTGAAGCAAGCGCAGAGGGGACGCGCGTGCGGTCGCGACGTCGTCGGACGCCGGACGACGACCGACGACGGACAACTCGGAGCGGCTGGACTTCGGACGCTTCCAACGCTCGTGACCCGCGCACCGATAAGATGTATGTTCACTAGGCTGCACCGCCGATGCGCCAGCTCTCGCTTCTTGCAGTGCCGTCTCTCCGCCGCTGGCTGGCCACGCGTCTCCTGCTCCTCTCTCGTTCACCGGGTACAGAGGGCAAGAATCTCATGCGCGGCAGTACGCTGGCTTGATCTCTGGCATAGCGAGACGAGCGCATAGCTGCGCGCGGAGCGGCAACACTCCTGCGCCTTCCCCCTCCGGCTCCATGGCCCGTGCCAACCTCGACCTCCGTCCTCCCCTTCTTCCCGTTGCTGCCTGCGAACACACAACTCGGACTGGACCTGTGCTGGCGCGCATCTTGCTGCACTCTCCCGGGACCCTCGCCTGAGACAACACTTGCTCCGTGCGACGCTCGGGATCACCACCGGGAAACAGGCTCGAATGGATGCGTCCGGGCAGGAGGGTAGGACGGTGGGGAAGCGCTTCTTGCCGCTCCTCCCGCTGTGCACGCTCCGCTGCTCTGTTTCCGTCTCCCCGTCTCCGCCACCTCGCCCTCGGCCTCCCTCCTCCGCCTCGGCTCCTCCTCACCATGCTCTCGACGACACTGCTCGCTCTCGCCGGAACGGCGCTCACCGTCTCGGCGCTTCCCTCGGGCGGCAAGGGTGCGCCTCTCTCTCACTTTTGCTGTCGCTGTTGGGCGCAGAGTGGGGAGCAGCCAGTGGACCGGAGACTGACTGTGCGGCCCGGCCCCACGCGCGCAGGATACGGCGACTACGGCCTCGGCGACACCCTGATCTCAGCCTCGAACTCCAACGAGAAGAACGCCGAGGACGCCATCTCGCTCAAGGAGATCTGCTACCGCAACCTCTACGCCGACGTCGGTGCGTCTCTCCCTTTCGCCCACCTTGCTTGTCCTCTGCGTTC